>VDFB02125322.1:120783-156403 GCA_007258455.2 Sequoia sempervirens | reverse complement strand
AATGTTTTTGGATTTTTTTGATATGTTTTGGATGTTTTTGGATTTTTTGATTTTATGATGTTTTTGGATTGTCACATGATTTTGAAATTTTGGATATGGACATGTGTGACAATATAAGTGCTCTGTTTAGAATTTTGTTGAAAACCAAGCTAAGGTTGATTGATCGAATTGATGGATTGACGATGATGATAGCATTGTTGAGGATACACAACAATGCAAGGATTTGATTGATCGGGATTGATGATGATAACATTGTTGAGGATGCACAACAATGCAAGGATTGATGATGATAACATTGTTGAGTATGCACAACAGCACAAGGATAGTGTTAAGCAATACAAGGATATCCTGAGATGATGATTTTTTGATTAGATTTGATTGATCATGATTGACGAAGCTTGATTTGGAACAAGAGTTGTTCAAATTATTTGATGTGATGTTTGACATGGAACTTAGATGCAACTAATAGTGATTGCTTGGCTTGTTGTTTGATGAAAGATGAATCTTGATAAGGAACATCTTTTTGTCAAAATATTCCATGGGCTAGTTATTTATATTTTTTGCTCACAAGTGGTGGACCAATTTGATTTTACGTTTGTGAATGTTTAGATCACCACATAAGTTGGAGGATATTGATTAAGATTTATTCCTGAAGCAAGATGCAAATATCTTCCCCCAGTGTCTAGCAATGTATGGAATGTCATGGATGGATATGGTACGAAAGAAAATGATACCAAGGATTATCTTGTGATAAGATAAGGTGTTTAGATATATAATGCTAATTTGGATAATGCTACATAGGATAGGATCAATGAAAATGACCCATGTCAAGATGTTTAACATAAGCAAGTGTAAAGTGTGCCCCAAACTTTCATCAAGATCAAGATAACTTGGACTATATGGATGCAGATGGATAAAGATGGATTGGATAAATGCTTTGAAGATGAGTGGATTTATTATGGATGAGACTGATGGAATGTTGGATTTATTATGGATGGGATGAGATGCTTAGAACTAGTGCATGTAGATGCTCGATTCTACACATGATGCATGTTTGCCAGGTTTTCATCACGGTCTTGCCGAAAGCGCCACCACAGTGGTTTTCACTAGAGGACGACTTTTTTCTCTTTACTGTTTTCAATCATTTTTCTAATTTTTTTTTGGATTTTCATATATTTTTACTTTTTTTATTTTTTGAAAGATTCATGTTGAGCCACCTAGTGGTGTCGATGTAGATGCTTTTGTCATAATGTGTCATCGATATCCTGCTTGAAGAAGTTGCTTTGCTAAGATACGTGCACTTGAATGCAACTTTTGGGATTCTTGATCTTCTTCATCGATACCAGAGTTAACTTTGTCTTTGTGCACATATCGCGATAGACTGCCTTCAGAATCCTTATGATGAAGGGTTGTTGCCAATACACAGTCAATTAAAGAATTATATATCATGCATGGAGGCATGGATGGAGTGTGTTTAGGGATAAGAGATGGATTGGTTGACAGTTTGGAACCTTTGACTCTCCAAAGTTGGGAAGATGAGAAATGATGGGTGGATATGAAAGTGTGAAGGGAATTAGGACCAACTGCTTGATACACTTTGTACATCGCTTGAAAAGCCTACTTTTGATTTTGTGGACATATTTGATGGATACTTTTCCCCTTTTTATTTTTCCCCATAGTTTCTTTGACTGATGGAGTTTGATAGGGATGATCTTTTTTTGTATGCTTTGGTATCCATTTGTATTTGATTTGTCTATTATGCTTTCTAGCTTCTTTTTCTTTGATGACTTTCTTTGTACTTTGATTCATATCATTCATTTGATGTTGGTCCCAATTCATGGATGGGGTGATGGGTGGATGAAGATTCATGACGTGGCTAGTTGTACTATTGACTTTTGTTTCATCATAAGGATTCTTCGTGCTTCTTATGTTGATGTTTGCTTGAGACAAAGTTGCCCCTAGTATGGTGGTATTAGTACCTTCATGCTTTGATTCTACCTATTTCGAGAGATCTTGTTTAGAATACATTCTCTGATGAATGACCACTATAGATGATGTTATTTTGATTGGATTCTCTACTAATTCTGAAATATCTTGTTCTATCTAACCTGTTTCCTTGAGTGGATACTTCTGGATATCTTTATTCATGATGTCCTCAGTTCAAATTGGGGATATATCCGATCTTGATCTTGACAACTCAGTCTGATTGTAGGAATTAGTAACCTACTCTTTTTGTGTAATAATGTCAGGATTAAAGGAATCCTTTTTTGAATGAAGATCATCTACGTGCCCATCCATAGAAAGCATCTCATGGGTAGATGGAGGAGTATGGATATGATCATCTTTCATAGATAGGAGAGTGTCCATTACATTATTGTAGTATCATGGAGATATGAATTCTTGATCTTGAACGATTTCAGAATTACTTTTGACATGCTTTGGATCAAATTCTTGACATGGGCTAGTTTCAAAGGATGGATTACTTACAAAGGTTTCTTGGATGTCATCATTAGACATGGTAAGTGGTTCAATATCCTCAAGTGTTGAGTTCACGGTTTCTTCAGTATCTATAACCATGAGGTCAAAGGGGGTCAACACATGTCTTGGAAGGGACCATTGCTAGACCTTGGTGAAAGATTTTGATCATGCTTTGGAATAAATTATTGAGATATGTCCCCTAACTCATAAAACAATGTAGAGACTTTTTCAACATGATCATAGGTGAATGGATCATTCATTAAGTCAATAGGATCAAATAATCCTAACACTCCTTGAAATAGATCACTAAAAAGTGGCTCTTGATGTATGGTGAGTTGATCATTGAATGGGGTAGAAACATCTTCAAGGTGCTCATCGATGGAGAACTCTTGATCATTTTTTTCAACAATTGTGGTGGATGGATTTCCAATGTCCTCAACCATAGGGTAAAATGATGTTGACATTTCTTGAATTGGATCATTGTTGGGTATTCTTGGTGGATTTTGATCATGATTGGAAAGTGACTCTTGATGTATGTTGATTTGATCTTTGGATGAAGTAGACATACCTTCAAGGTGCTCACTGATGCATTGATCTTGATCCTTGTTCTCAACAATTGTTATTTTTTGTGTTTGTGCTTGTGCTCATTGGGAGGCTTGAGAGGCTTCGGCAGCTTGAGAGGTTTGTTGCACTTGTTGAGCTTGTTTTTCTTGTTGCATGGCTAGATATTGTTTGATGGACTTTTGGTAGGCTTGGTGAGCTTTTAGTGCAATGTTATATTGTCTTGCTACGTTTGGTTTTGGTGGTAGTGGTGGTGGATGTAGAATTGTGTTGGATGTAGTGACAAGTTTTACGCTCGAAGCGATCATGGTAGTGAGGGGTATGATGGGTGTGATAGGGGTGGATGGAGTGATTGAAGTGATAGGAATGGTTGGGATGACCGAGGTTATAGGCCCTTGGGAGACAATATTTTTATTTGTCAAGATTGATGTTTCCATTTGATTAGATACCATTTGTTGGTGCGATATCGATGGTATATCCAAAGGATTTGATGTGATGACTTGATTGGTGTTAGGTGGATTGATTTGGATGGAGTGATTGGTACTAGGTAAAGGGGGAATCCTTAAACCAAGGAATGATGTTGATATGGGTAATGGTGGTGGAGATGTATTTTGGTGCAATGACTCAACTGTTTTGGTAAGTGTAGCAATTTGATCTTGCCAAATTTGTTCTTGATTTCGATCTTGACTCCCTTGATATAGTTGATTTGGATTTTATTTAAGTAGATTTGGAGTGCATTCTTGTGGTTTTTGAATGGGATCATGGACAAATTGATTTTGGACAGTGTTCTGATTTGGCATGATAGGTTGAAATTGAACATTGTTGATGTTGGGAATCACATTGCCTTGTTTTGGAGTTGTTAACATCTTGTTTGGATTTTGAACAATATTCGTATGGTTTGCAAACATATTTATCCCAAATTTTTCCAAATTCGTGTTTTGAAAACTTTTACTTGGTACATTCTCATTTGGCATGTAGGGATTTGGTGGGATGACATTGTTTGTTTGAAGGCTCATGCATTGATTGTTCGGTTAACAAACTTGTAGGTTTGGATTTAGATATACCATTGAGAAATGTGTTCCAATATTTGATTTGGGCATACTCACACTTGTTGTTCCATTGATATTTGTAGAAGGTAATGATCCCATGTATGGATTGTATAAGTGTGAGTTTTGATAATCAATAGGAATTGTAAGGCTTTGAATGTTCAATAGATTTGGATTACTCATGATGTATGGATCAAGTTTGTATTCCATGTTCTCCTTGTGTTTTGACCTTGTTGCAAAAAGTGACCTCTAAGGTTCCTAGGACCAATGACAAGATGAAGGATGAAAAGGGGAAATGATATGAGTGTTGAACATTTAGGGACTTTGGATCAATGCTAGACTTAGGATTTGATTTTGATTGGTTTGATTGGATAATGAACTTGTAAACCCTAAAATGTTTTATGTGATCTTAGGATGAACTTGTTCAAAAGGATTTCTAATTCAATTAAATGCATGAGAAAGGATACATTCCCATACACCTAACTAAACAAGGTGATTTTGATTTTGATGATTTACGCAAGTCTAGAATGATGTTTCCAAGACCTAAAGTTGTTTGGTGGGATGGAGATGATAACTATTTGGATGGATGAAGTGTTTGATTTGATTCTAAATGAACCTAGGAAGGTCTTGTTTACTAGGCCAAGATAGTGAAGGAAATTCTTTTCTCTAAAAGTAATACAAAATCAAAAGATCAATGTTTGCATGAAAACCATATGACCAAAAGATGCCAAGCACATATGTGGGGTCCAATTGATTTAATCTTTGCTTAATGGATTCTTTTTACCACAAACACACTCTTGATTAGGTTTTCAACTGAATGTCCAATGTCCTAATTCTCTTTCATCCCACAAAGTGCATTATGCGAAAATCGAGGAAATCAAGGAAAAGGTTACCTAAAGTTGACTTTAGTAGAAGCAAATTGAGATGAAATCAAAATGCTTAGAAGCCTCTAAGGATACAAATCCCAAGGGCAAGCAATAACATGTGAATTCATTAAAGGATATTTGCTTCTCTTAAAGGGTTTGATATTTTATGCTCATGTTGAATGTTGGTTTTCAAACGTTTTCAATAAAAGAACTATTTTTTCAAACCAAGAACAAGTACAACCCTAGGTATGTTCAGGATCATCATGGAAAAAATAGGCCGTTAAGTGGCAAAAAATTTAGAAAAATCAGTGTTAGGAAACTTAACACAAAAATTTGAATAAGTTATCTATATTATTTCAAAAATATGTAAGAATAGAATCTATAGAAAATTGAATTTAGTTTCTAAACTACTAGGTTTATTTAAAAATAAATAAAATCTATTTGGTGAAAATTTGAAATTTCAATGTAGTACTTAAATTTCGGGAAAAAATAAGAAGTAGGTGTTTGTCGACCTAACCATAATAAAATGATAATATTTTTATAAGATTTTATATATAAGTAGAGGACTCATGTTTGGATGTGATGCATATGTTTTGTAAATTTTCCAAGTAAATAATTAATTATGATTTTTTTATTACAAATTTTAAAAAATATAAAACTTGTATGTCTGAACCACCTTTAACTTGGTAAAATTCATGAAATTTAATTTTTTTTTTATCCTATATTATGTGAAGCATGAATGATGCATGTTTCAGATTCAAAATGTCAGACCGTTTGAAAGTTATAGATTTTTTCAATCACTTATCGAGACTTTAGTCTTAATTCTATTAGAAAATGAATAATAATTAATTATTAAATTCATATTAAAGCATAATTTATATTGGTGGAAAGCTAAGAATCCTCTAAAAACCCTTTTCGTTTCATTAATTTTGGGTTAAAAAAATTCGCCAGCCACATACCCTACAAATACCCATAATATTGCCACTTTTTTCCCATCATGATCTTGCACATACCCCCTATGGATGTGTAAGACAATATTTGTTGAATCCCCACTTGGACAAGTCTAGCTATGCTATCTTTAGTGAATGGTTAGATTCTTACGGCTCCTCCGACACTCACTTACATAGGGTAGCCAAGCATCAACACCCATGAAACTCCCATGGCATGTTTTCCATTTCTACTAAATATCGTAAAAGTGTGGGGCTTTTCTTACACCAACAAATAGATTAAAGGATTTTGGAAAATTCTAGCACATGGGTTTTAATAAGGACTTTCCATTCGTGGAGATTGACCCATACGGCAAGAGTCCCCTTTGATCCATCTTGTCGAATCAATCGTGATATTGGTGTTTCTTCCAATATCCACATTTATATCCCTTGGAAATACTCTTGGCTATAGAGTGTTATCGGTTGAGTCATTCCCCGGTGAGTACTTTTTCCACAAGGCAGGCCCTCTAGGATAAATAAAAGCAAGTAAAGATGAGATCCGTAACTCGATCAATCTTTGATGGCAACAAAGAGAGAGAATATATGCGATAATGCCCCCACTCACACTCACACAATATCTTGTTCAATTTTAAACCCAAATCAAAGTGTGTATATGGGAAATTATTTATGCAACTTAATGTCACCAAAAGCCTTTTGATTCTCAAGATCACTATGAGGTGCGAGAGAAGCACATACATCTTTTGATGATATTCCTTTGTGTAAATAATTACAAAACAATAAAGATACACATTCATTTTATCCTTCAAAGCAATGATTCGAGTTCGTTTAAGCACCAAAATCAAATGTCAAGTTTGTTTGTTCAATTTTAGTCCAAAAGTAAATGACTAGTCAGTTTCTAGTGTTCAATTTTAATCCAACTTTGAAAAGAAATAATGATCTAGTTGGCTTAAAACAGAAAATTAAAGCAGTAGCTAGAGGCTCCAAGCATTAAAAAATGATTTATAAACTTTGAATTCAATGCTTCATTCTCCAAGATTCCTCCAAATATTGCTTCTTGCGATCTCCTTGTGCAAACAAGAATCCCTCCTTGCTTTTCCTTTCGTTTTTGTTTTTCCTTGTTTTCACCTTCACACCTTACATTTTCCTTTGTTTTCCTATAATCTTGATAAAAACAATAATGTGAGGATGAAGTCATTAAATTTGTTTTAAGTCATAAAATCAACCAATGGAAAGACTAATCACTAATAAATGGGACATAAATAAGTGGTATCTTGCAATTATTATGTCTGTATGATTTTGCCACAAAAAGACAAATGTTAGCATGAACATTCAACAAGATCGATGATTTTTTTGCTAGCATGAATTTAATGAATGCATTATCTTATGCATTTTATGGATCATATTCCTAGCTAGTGGTCACTTCAATCTATTGATGCCATCCTTAGCACAGTCAATGTCAGAGATGTTATTTATAGTATAATTATTGCATGTCCTACACATAATTCAAATGCAGGATGCTATTGTATCCTTGAGTCCAAGATGTTACAATGCCTTCCATAATCAACAATCATCACAACTTATAAGCCAATAAAGGAAACTCAGTAAAGGACGGTTGTTTTGAATAGGGCTCAAGACCAAATAAGATGTGGTTAGGTATCGAGGAAAAGGATCTTCCAAGACAAAATATGAGCAATAGGAAAAGCAGAACAAAACCTGGAAGAAAAGAAAATTTAGACCATTTAAAGCAAGCAATTAAAGATTAGTAATGATTTAATGTTGAAAATTCATAAATAAGTGATGTCCTTCCAAGAAGATGCCTCCACTCTGCACAAATTAAATATCAAATTCAGAAGAACACCAAATTAGTTAGAAATGACAGCGTAGCCTTTAATTCCTTCAAGAAATGTTTTGTCTATCGATGCAATTATATCTTCCTGATTTTTAAGATTTTCTCCAGAAAAGATGCATGCCATCTAAAAGAACTAGTGGTGTATTTATTAAACAATCAAATCAAACCAATTCATTTAATTAGATGTCGCCATGCCTCTTTGCTTTCCTTGTGTAGTTTGAAATTTGAAAATATGAATGAAACTATGCTAGTGAGCATGTAGGAAACATTGATGAAGTACTAGGCGCAATATGGTCAGGCCTTTCTACAGAGAATATGCGACCGCTAGTGGTAGATGGGAAACCTACAAAGTGATTTAGAAAATCAAAAAACATTATTCACTGCCCTATGCCTTTAAATGCTATTTAGAACGCAGAATGAAGAGTGTAAACTAGTGTACTAGCGCACAACAGATCTCCAAGAATCAATCGAGAGGTATGTAAAATACTTATTTAGAATGCCTAATAGTGGATTTAGGACATGGACGATACAACAATAGTACAACTTATGGTCACTCATGAAATTGATACTATAGCTTTTTTTTTTAAATAGTTCGCAAGCCTCCTATTTCTCTTAATGTTACTTTATTCTAGAAAGATAGCTTTAACTCTCCTAATGACCCGATTTTAACTTGAACGCTTAAATATGGCCCATATGTGTAAAATATAATGCTTTCCTTAATGGCTTCCATCAACCCTTGCCTGGTCACAAATTAATTTAACCACAATGGAGAAATCACAAGCTCATCCTAGACTACTACACCCTAAATACGACACACCAACCCTAGGATTTAGTGCAAAAAGACATAAGGACATTGTATACTTCTACTTTCTTACCAGATCTATTCAAAAAATAGGATAATAATATCATTCAACCTTTACTCGCCAATAAATTGGACCATCATCTTGTTAATACGATAGGCTTCATTTGTCCCCAATATTTATTGCTAGAGACCCAAAAGAGTGGTTGCAATCAGATGATTTTTCAATATTGATTACTCAACTTGCTATCTCCCATGGCATGGTCAGTGCAGAAATAAGTTGAAGTGGGATTTGATGAAATTATGGCTCATTTAATGTAGCAGACTTTAGAACTCTCAGCTCGCCAACCATACCTGCATTCAATGCTTTCATTGACTTTAGAAATTTCTCAAATCATTACAACACTAACAACATAATTGCAAAATTCATTTTGAGGTAAATCAAATATATTTTAACTCCACTAAGACTTCAATACCAGTTCAATTGAAGACAGAGAGTTTTATTGAAGGGGAGTTCATGAATCAGGAAAATAAAAAGTGATAGGGCGTGTCACATAAAAGTAGAATGGCCTGCGAGCATAGAAGGAGGAGGGACTGTGCCAGAAAGAGGACAGTCGTGCCTATATTCTCTCATCTTCACACACCAAAAATATCTTGTAACATTATATTCACTCTATTCTTATAGACATCAACTGATAGTTATTTCACATTTGAGAATAGATAGCTATGTGATATACGATTTAGCAAAGAAATTGAGCAATGGCACAGAGCAAAAGTTTTAGATAGATAAATGATTTTATTTTATTTACAAATACATATCTTCCTACTATACATGTTAAAGTTCTTTCTTCTTCTTTTTTTTTCTTTTTTCAGGAAGTATCTTTCTAACAAAACCACATACAAAAAATTGAGCGCTTTGGAAAAAATATTTATGCACTTTTAATTCTCTTATGCAAACTTTGAATGATTGATTAAGAAGTAACTCACAGATGTTGTGCTAACTTATCGGCTGTGTGTCTCTAGGCCACAAGAGAATATGTCATTTCTACAGGAGCTATAATAAAAAAGAAGGGCCAGATACAAACATTTTTAAAATGTGGACGTATAGATAAGGCACATTATTCATTTGAAAGAATTCTTCAAGGAAGTGTTATATGGATATTACATAACGTAGATTTATTGTAAAGGCTTTAAAAACTTTTGCAAATGTTAGGCTAATAAACAATGCACAACAAGTGTGAAGAAAATCTATGACCAAATGTAAAGAAAATGTATGTGCCCTCCTTCTAGCACCATATGTGAGCATCCATTAAAATCTGCAAACACTAAACTTCATGTATGGGTTAGTATCTACAAATTCCTCAAGAATACTCCTATGAAATAACATGTGACTACTTCAAAATGCAACAAATGACAATAGAAAACTAAAAGCATTATGAAAACAATAACAAGTACCAATTCCATAGTGGATTGGTGTCAAATGTTTAAATGACCCTTTCACAATCCTTGCTCAAAGTTGAAATGATGCAAATGCCAATATGATGAAGAGAAAAAATAGTTCTCAAACCAAGAGAGTGACTTTGCATAAGTTTTAGATGAGATACAAAGATTTTTGAGGATTTGATAAAAAATGAAGCTTTCATTTATAGATTTTGAAATGCTAAGAGTGCTTATGAGAGAGCAATGTGGGATAAAAAACAAGCCAATGAAAAGAGGCCACTTGTCATCATGTCATAGGTTGAGGGATGTGCAAGATTTGGGAAATGTGCCCAAGAGGGGGAAATTTCAAATTTGAATTTGAGAGTAAATGTTGAGTGGGGGACATGTAAGAGCTTATTAATTGCTTTGTTGGATGTACATGTCCACTTGATTTTGAATTCAAACTTGAGGAAATATTCCTCAAAGATGCCATGTTGAGTGAAAATGATGATTTTAATAAATCAATAAATTGATTTATTTGTGAAAGTGGGATTATCTAGAGCATGTGACATGCACTAGATTAGATTTAATCCTAATTAGATTAGCTTAGGTGGTGATTAGATGCTATTGACCAATTTGACTTGATTTAGGGATTTAAATCAAATCAAAGGGAGATGAAAGGTGATAAAGATTTAGTTAAATAAATATTTGATTTCTTTAGCTAAGGGGAATAATAATAGGATTAAATTAAATAAAGTTGATGACCTTTAGGAGATTGAAATTGATTTACCTGATGAATGGATGAATGTGAATTTGATTTATTTAATGAGCGGATGAATCTGAATTGGGTACACAATGTTAATTTCACGTGTCTCCACTTTTTTATGATGTAGCTTATAGGAAACATATGACTTGGCATAGGGCTTTCCATGTAAGCTCTCATGTATTTTTCTTTCTCTTCTACTTTAAATCAATTGCTCACAGTACTAGTGTTCACAACTACTTTAAAGTGGGGGCATACGTCACCACTTACATTTCATTGTGCGATTTTATTTTTCTTGTGATTTCCTCTCTTGGAAACATTAGGTACAATGTTCCCTAGGATGACACCTTGCACTTTTCCTCTCTCAGAAACAAGATGACACCATTTGTACTTTTCCTCTCTTGGAAGAATTAGGAATAATGTTCCCTAAGATTAGACATTGCAAGAACTAAGAAAATTTCCTTTGAGCATTCCTTCCACCATTATGTATTAACAATGTCTATGAGTGTCAAGCATACAAAGTTTTTCTTACCTCATAGAGCTCAAAAATCATTTTCATGTGGTTCCTTATTAAAGTTATCAGGAGGTATAACTTTGGTACGGTTGAGCGGGAAGCCCATTTTGAGGCACAACTTTCCCCATAGCCACCTACATGTGTGTGAACATATATTAGTCGTATGTGTCTCACCTCTTAGGGCTTCTCACCCAACGAACAACCAAGAGTTATGACACCCCAAAGTGAGTATGCATTTTTCTTTTCAGAAAAATAGCCTAGATCTGATCCACAACTAATTGTCCGACAAACAATCAAAGCTTGATCCACCTTTTTATTTTCACTCTTCTAGTTCTTTCCATTGCATGATCACGTATCTTGTTTCATTGCATGCATTTCACCTTGTATATGTCCTTTTGTGCTTATGTTGGTTTCACTTAGGATCTTGGATCGTGGGGGCTTGTGCAACCTCCTTTGTCATCCACATTAGTACAATTAGACATCTCTTTAATGTCTACTTTAGTGAGTTTAAAGCAAGTTCATTCTCTAACTAAAGTGGGGGCTAAATGTACAGTAGAAAAAATGCATCTTACTTGATTTGGGGAATAATTGATGATAAATTGGACTTAATGAGGTCTTGATCTAGTGTTGTGGGGTGTTTTTCATGTCCACATTAGGTCTTGGACCATTGCAAATTGGATAATATATATTTAACGATGTCTTGTAAAGGTGTAGTAAAGTGTTGTAAAGGACTTCCACACCTCTCTAGACTTAATGAACCCATTTTCCCTTAATTCAACAATGTAAAACATATTTAATTGCATCCTCACATCAATCTAAAAGCCTTGTAAAATAAATTTAATGTTAATCTAGTTTTGTAATGTGTCCCACACATTCACATTGGATATTGTGTCTTTCTAGGCTATGTGGACCTCATTTTAGTGTTGTAAAGTGTATTTAATCACACTGTCACATTGATTTCTATGTCCTAAACCCTAATTTATGTTTACATCATCATGAATAGGGCTCTATTACCCCACATTGTGCATCCCAAGGCAATATTTCATGAAATACTTGACAAAGTCATCATATAAACCTTATTTCCTCACTTCTTAGCATCATAGCTCGAAAATGGGCCCCATTGGGACTAATTCACCACCTATGTCAAATGATTCCCTGTTGGGCTGGACTAATTTTCCCAAGGTGGTGAATGAGTCCCATTTGGGCCATTTTTGACTTTTGAGCTAGAAATTTTCAAATTTAAGTTTTGGTTTTCTTCATGTCGACCTTAGGGATCCAATTTATGAGAAAATTAGGAGAATTTACTATAAATACAACCTTCTAATCCCTAATTCATAATCTCTTAACTCATTCACACATCTCTTATCATCTATCTTCTCTATCAAGTCAAGCAAGTTAGGGTTTCATCATTGTAAATCATCGAGATAGCTTCCTAAGACATTCAAGGGTTGAATCTTCATGTTTTGTTGTAGACATTCAAGAACAAACATTATGGCAAGGCATTAACTTCATTTTTTCATGCTTCATTACCTTCTTTCATCTTTTTGGTTTAATTACCTACAAAGGGGTTTGACTAAGGCAAACCCCCATGCCCTAGCATTCAACATTTTTCCTTCTTGTCCTATGTGGTTGTAGATTTAAGCATCTTAGAGGATTATTAATCATTGAATATTGTATTACAAAGTTGTTCAAGTCATCTCTTCATTGGATAATTCAAAACATCAACAAAAAATCACATTTAGGCCTGAATTTGATAGTTTTAGAACTAGACACCTAGAGAAGTAGAAAATGCAGATCGAAGGCTCCTATTTCCACCTTTGAATCTTCATAAATTCAAAATTGGACTCATTTTCCATGGGTGGTGAATGAGTCCCACTTCCAAGCATGATTTTGGTTTTCTACATTTTTGGATATCCATTTGTCTAAAACGGGCTCTGGAATAGTTTCAAAGAATTGGGACTGATCCACCCAAATTGGTGAATGAATCTCACTTTCAAATGTCATTTCTAGTCTCCATCAAGATCTCAAGTGCACACTTTCAGTTCCATCTATTTCTATTACAGTTTATTATTCATTTCTAGGTGTTTTTGCATTACACATTGATGTATTTTCAAACAACATGCATTTCAATAGTTTTACATTAATAATCAATCCATTTTATCAGTTTATTGCATTAAAATCATTGCATTTAGTCATAATTTCATCATCCATTCCTTAATTTGAGTGAACCACCTAGATTTTATGGTGCAGGATCTATCTTTTTCCATTAGGTGATAGATCATAATTGAGAAAAAGAGAGCTATAGCATTCCACCACCCCAAAATCTATGGTTCAAACTCATACATCAAGTTGGGTGAATCAGTCTAGTTTCAAGTAAACTATGCCAGAATAGGTTTCAAAAAAATGGGTACTTAGATCTACAAAAATCCCTGACAAATAGGTATAGTGGGACTTGTTTTCCAATAGTGAAAAATTAGTCCTCTTCTATATTTCTAGAAATTCAAATTTGGATTTTGTAGCTCTTAGTCTTCTTTTTTGGTTCTTTTTTTAGATCTAAGTCCAAAACTATAGAAATTATCTTGTAGACCTTTTGTAAGCTTCTCCAAGGTTTTATGACAACTTTTCTAACTTTGAATTTCTTTGAAAACCTTTCCAATATTTCTCCCTAATAAATATGCAACCTAGATCTACAAATCACATGCAAAGAGAGGGAAAAATGTTTTTGGATTAGTGAATAGGGATTTTCCTTGGTCAAACGCCTTGTTGGTAATTAAACCCTTGAAATGAAAGTAAATATGAAAGGAGAATGATGAACAAAAGGCAATGTCACAACTCACCAAACCCTTGCAATTAAGTGGTACAAATATGTAAGAAATGGCTCCAATAGATGTAGACTTGGAATCTTTCTTGATATTGATAGATCTTGAATGTAATGCTTGCTTGAATCACACCATCCTACACCATAATTGTTATCTCTAAAACAACATTATGAAAATAATCTTTTACATGATGGAAGACATTTGAAGAATTATTTAGAATGCTTGATAATTTTCTCTTGAAATGCCTTGAATGTTCTTATGAATGCTCAAATGCTCTTGTGGACTCTTGAATTAATACTTGAATGCTCAAGGAAAAATGAGTGAAAGAAACTTTTATTTATACTTAACTATGCAAGAATTTCTAAAATTACAACACTACAAGCTGACATCATACCTAGGAGAATAAAATACCACTGGAAATTCATTTTAAATTTAAATTTTGGTCATGAAGGACTCATTCACCCAAGGTGGAGAATGAGTCTCATCACACATAATGTATGGGACCAAAAATCAAAAGAGTCTGGAAATGTGTGAAACCTGCATTGGGGCCAAAAATACCTAGGTGGGACTCACTCTTCCAATGTGGAAAATGAGTCCCAAAAACTAAATATAGGTCATATAAGCTAGGAACACCTGAATTTTGATTGGTTATTGATTGGTGTTGGGATTATCCTCAAAAATATGTAATAAATGAGTCTTGTGGATGCAAAATGGGGCCAATTAAAGCATAAGAAAGAGAAATAATTAATGGAAAGCCTCAAGGAACATGAATGTGTCTTAAAACAATTTAAAACACTCCAAATAAGGAAATATTAAGATCAATTATGATTAAAATTATGTTTGAATTGATAAAACCCTAGAAAAGTGTGAAAGTGTGTTACAACACTTCACAACACTTTTGAAAGGAACCATTAAATTCTATTAGTTCAAAAGGGCCCAAGACCTAATGTGAATGTTTTATCCACATTACAACACTAAATCAAAGAAGCATTAAGCCAAAATCCACGAGGACCCAAACAAGTGTGAAAAATGTCAAAGGATCTTTTTTTTGACATTGCATTTAGCCCCCACTTTAGTGAGAACATGAACCTACTTCAAAATCACACTAAATTAGACAAACACACACCAAGAGGGGTTCCAATGAACCAATGCTAGAAAGAAGAGACACCAACAATCAAGAGGGGTGATCAAGCCCCCAAGATCAAGATCCCATGGAAAAACAAACATAAGCACAAAGGAATGCACATGAAAATGATATAAAGAACAACAATAAGGCCAAACATACACTGCCAAAGATGAAAAGGAGAAAAATAAAAAGAAAAGAAAGAAAAGAAAAGAATTGAAAGAATTAGATCTGGCTTCAACCATTTTTCCATCTCTATGTTGATCAAATCTATGTTGTTTTTCTATAAAAATGCATACTCACTCTAAGGCAACGAAACTCCTAGTTGTTCATCAGGTGATAAGTCCTAAAAGGTGTGAAACATAGACTCATGGCTAGTGTGCACTCGCACACACACAAAAGTGGATATGGGGAAAGTCATGCCTCAGATTAGGCTTCCCGTTCAACCATACCAAATTTATACCTCCCGATAACTTTAATAAGGTACCACACAAAACTGAACTTTTGAGCTTCATGAGATAAGAAAAACTTCCTAATATGCTTGGATCTCATGAACAAGCGTGATGCCACTATAGGCATGCAAGATATGTTATGCAAGGTGGCCATATAAAAACAAATGTAAAATGCAAAATGCAAAATGCAAAGATTGTTCAAAGGAGTCTTGCTTAGTTAAGGTGAGGTCTTTAACTTAGGGAACATTATGCCTAATGTCTCCAAGAGAGGGCCAATCAAAGAATATAAAATTCACAACTTAGGGGATGTAGTGCATCACATCACGCCACTAAGAGGAATGCAATATGCTAAGATATATCACACTCAAGAAAGACGTCACAGCCAATTTCATCCACAAAGTGACAAATGCATCATATGACGTAAGAAGGCTGCACTAAGAACCAAGAAAAAGAAAAAAATGCAAAAGAATAATGACAATGTATTCCACCAATTTAAAGAAATTACTAAACACCATGCTGTGAGCAATTACTTTGAACTAGCAAATGAAAAATGCAAAGAAGAAAGAAGACATGAGATCCAACTTGGAAAGCCCTATGCCAAGTCATATGTTTCTGAGTAAGGTTGTGTCATGTAGGAGAAAAATAAAAGAGAGGGTTTCCCCAAAAATGAAAACACCAAACACATAAAGGATCTATGGATTTGGGGTCAGTATTTTCTTTGCTACAAGGGTAAGTGCAGGATCATGATGGGCCAAAAAGTGGCAATATGATGGGTATGTGGCTGATGACTTTTTTTTTACCCAAAATTGATGAAATAAAAAGGGTTTCTAAAGGAGATTTTCAGATTTCCACCAATATAAATTATGCTTTACTTTTAATTTAATAAGTAATTATTATTCATTTTCTATTCAAATTATGACTAAAGTCCTAATTGGTAGGCTGATTGAAAAACATCTATAGCTTTCAAATGATATCACATTCTTTAAATCCAAAAAATGCATCACATTCTATGCCTCACATACTATAGGATTAAAAAAGGAAAAAATGAATTTCATGAAGTTTTGACCAAGTTAAGGTGGTCAGACACATGAGTTTTTATATTTTTTAAAAGTTGTAATAAAAAATTCATAATTAGTTATTTACTTGGAAAAAAATTAGAAAAAAATATCATCACATCGGGACATGAGTCCTCTACTTATATCTAAAATCTTATAAAAAAATATTATCATTTTATTGTAGTTAAGGTGGTCAGATAGACACCTACTTCTTATTTTTTCCCTAAAATTTAAGTACTAGTGCATGGAAATTTCAAATTTTCACCAAATAGATTTTTCTTTTAAAAAAACCTAGTAGTTTAGAAACCACGTTCAATTTTCTACAAATTCTATTCTTACATATTATTGAAATAATATAGATAACATATTCAAATTTTTATGTTAAGTTTCCTAACTCTGATTTTTCTAATTTTTTTGCCACTTAAGGGCCTATTTTCTCCATGATGATCTTGCACATACCCACAATCTTTTTATTTTTAGAGAGCTTGGAACTGTCATCATCCCCCAAATACACATAGAATTGGAAGAATGACACAAAGAGAGAAAAAAAAAGGAAAAATCTTTCATGTCAGCATGGAAGAGACATAGAGTGTCTTGATGCCTTACATCATCCCCAAAATGAAAGCACAAGACAAATGAAAAAGAAAAGGTGAAAGAAAAGCAGAAGTTTTGGGTCAACATGAATTAGACATAAATGTCTCAATTCCTTGCATCATCCCCAAAAGGAAAACATAAGAAAAAGATAAAAATGAAAAGGCAAAAGCAATACATGACATAAAGAGGAATAAAGATAAAAATAGAGGAATTCCACAAAGAGAGATAGAATACCAAATAGAACATCACGAGGGATCACATTATGCACATGCAATCACACGAAAGAAAATGCAAAATACTAGTAAGAAAAATGTGAGTCAACCTATGGGCAGGTCATCTTCCTCCTAATCATGTTTTGTAAATGTTGAGGGTGGGAAACTAGCCAAAGGGACAAGAGAAAGTGAAAAACTAGGAGAAGCACCAAGTTCAACACTCTTTATAGGAGATTTTTCATTTAATCTCATCATTGTCAATCCAGGTTAATCACAACAAGAGGACGAATGATCACAACAAGAGGATGAATGATCTAATGTGCATTGAAGAGTTCAACTTTTGCTATGATTTTTGCATTGGGTTGTTTTTTTTTATTGGGGAGGGGGGTCATCATGCATTTCTTCAATCAAGTTCAAATTTTGGTTTTCTTTGTTTAATTCTTCATGTAACTTGTGAGCAAGGGCACAACATCTTCACCTATGCTCTCGAGCACCTTTATTTCTTTTGGTTTTGTTTTCAATTTGTGTTTGTGTAGGAGTGGGTTCATCAACCATAGGTTTCTTTTCTTCCCTAAGGGGAGGAAAAAAATGAACCATAGGATGGTTTTCATCCACTTTCTCTTTTGTTTTGTAAACCTCTTTTATTCTAGGAAGCATGACAAGATTTCCTTCACTATCTTTGGGTTGTTTGTAGGATGTGGGTGAAGTTTCAGTTGTTGGTTGGTCTTGGTTGTTTGGTTCATGTTTTGGTTGAAGCATGGTTTCATCTAGGATGGGAGGTTTGAAGGTGGATGGGGACATGTTTCAGAGAGATAATTATGCTATCTTCTTTTCCTTAAACTTTTGATAGGACAAGAAAAAGAAGTCTTCCGTTAGCTTGATAGATTTCATGGACTCAGGCCAAAAGGCATATAGGGAAAATTTTCCTTTAGAGGAAAAGGGGTTAAATTCGCTATGGTGAACAATGAATATCTCATTTTCAAATAGAAACTTTTAGAATTTATGTAAAATCGAAGGGATAGATTTCATGGAGCGAAGCCATGGGTGGCCTAGCTTCACACAAAATTGGTGCGACTTTGGGATGATGGAGAATGTGAGATCTAACATTTTTGGTCTTATTTGCAATGGTAGGGTGATTGATCCTATCATAGGGTGCGCAAAGAAATTGTGTGTCTTGATCCATGCTTTTGGTCTATCATATTCATCTTGATAGAGTTCATGAAAAGTAGAAATCCCTTAGTGATCACGTTCTTTCCACAGGTGGGATCTATTAGTACATCCCATTAGGGGACTTGCCATAGATATGGTTGGCTATGTAGAGAGGACCATTGGAAAAATTATAATTCTTAGGTCAGACCTTATGAGGGATGACGTCTATCACCCCTATCATTTCATCCATAGCATTGATATTGACAAAAGCATTGTTTTCATCATTTGTATCAACATTCATCACATCATTCTTTGTAGTTTCATTAGATTTTACAAATGAAATATTGTGTTTGGGTAGTGGGTTGGTAAAAATTTTCAAATTCTAGCTTGGAGGGGCAACAAAGTTATTGCCTTGATTGCTAACACCTCCAATGGATAGATGGCTAGAATTAATGAGGTCCTACACAAGATGTTTAAGAAACTTTCAATGTTCTATGCCATGTCCATTTTGTTGAGGATAGTGGCAATAAGCATTGGATTTAAAGCTCAGGGGTAAAGGTTTATTAGGGTCAAGATTTTTGATGGGTGGCAATGTAATCATTTGTTGTTCTAGCAATTGGGACATTATATTATGAAGGGTATTGGGTAAGGGAGTAAATTGTCTTTCTGGATAGCCATAACTAAAGGGAACCATGGTTTTGATAGTAGCTACTTGGTTATTGATAGTTTGAGTTGGTTGTTGAGGGGGGTTGAATTGAAGGAACCCTCTTTTTTTGTCTAAAAGTTGGGAATTGTTTTGGTTTGGAGGATCGGATCTCTCAATTTAGCTAGAAGTGGAACTTGTATCTCGACTACTAACTAAATTTTGATAATCATAAAGGGTAGTGCATAGGTGCATGAAGGATGGGAATTTCATCATGGTCAAATTTTCTTGAATCTTTGCAAGTTTTCTATGAACATCTTTTGAAGGTGTGGATCGAGAACCTTGACATCAATTTTGGAATAAAGCGATTGATAGCATGAGATAAATCAGTTATCTTTTCATCCTCCTTTTTCTTACATCTGATCAAATCAACCAAGCTCATCATGGGAGTCATATGCACTTGGAAATGGTTTAAAAATACATTAACAAGTTCATTGAATGAACAAATTGAATTTTTTGGTAAAGAAGAAAATCATTCCAAGGCAGTATCTTTCAATGACCTAGGAATTTCTTTTTCCAAAAGTTTATCATCGAGGAAAAAGCAACTACATAAGGCAATGTAGGCATTAACATGTTTATAAGGATCTCCTTTCCCTCCATACTTCTCAAATCTAGGCACGTCTATACCTTGTGGCATTGGGGTTTGCAATATCTCCAAGGAAAATGGACTAATTTTTACATAATTTGTAGGTGGGCCATTTTGGTTTTGGTTAATGGTGGAAATTTTCTTTTAAAGGGATGAAATAGTTTGAAAAAGTTGTGTTATGAAAGGGTCATTTCTTGTGTTAGTGGATGGAAGTGAAATTTGTGATGGAGTGTATGTGTTTTTAGGACAATTGAATGGAATGCTTATAGATGGTAAGGTAGGAGATATAACTTGAAATGCCACATAGGAACTAGGGATGCTAGCAGGAATACCTAGGGAAGGAATCACATTACTAACTTATTGCATTGTTGTTGTGACTTGGGGAGTTGTATAGGTAGGGATTGAGGCTATGGCTGTGGGAGGAGGAATTTGAGTTCCTCCTTGGCTTGTGACATTGTTTGTTGGTTTAGAAACATTAGGGGTTGAAGGAAGATATTTTCCAAAGATCTAAACTATATTTTTCACAAGGTCAAGTCTATATTCACTTTCAAGCATGCAGTGAATGTTTTCTATGGTAGGAATTATAGTAGTTGAAATGTTTTCAAGGATTGTTTGATTTTGCAGGTTTACTAAGTCCTCATGAATTTGAATTATTTTCTCTTGTGGGATATCATTAGTCCTTGGTCCAACTTGCATGCTACTTGAAGGAAAAGTGTTGCTAAGGGTGTTATCCATGCCTAGTGTACTAGTGTCAATACAAGGAGTGGAAGCTCTAGATAACCCAAGATCCACAACGATTGTGCTATCATGAGATGACATGAGTCTTGAACTTATTCTCACTAAGGTATTAGAAATAGGACACTAAACATTCATTCAAAGGATACTAAATGCGGGGTGAATGTAAATGCAATGTAAACTAACAAGAATGAAATGCTTATAATTGAAATTTTGGAAAGTAAAACTAAAATGAAGAAAAAACAAAGAGAAAATCATAAACTAAACTGTAAATACCAAAAAATATAGTGAAAAATATACAATGGGACCGATTCACCCAAGGTGGTGAATGAGTCCAAATACTAATTTTTTTGAAATTTTTTAGAATTTTTGAATTGAATTTTATGCTTTTTAATATTTTCTAATGCAATTCTAAGATTCAAAAGTATAATTTTACTATTTTTCAATGAAATCAAGTGCAAAAATGCAAGCTAAATAAGCTTTTCACTAATGTAAATTTTGATACCCTAGAATGCAAATTAAACAATGCAAAACCTAATGCAATGTTAATGAAATCTAAATATAGGATGCAAATGCACTCCAAATCATAATTATTATGCTCTATATGTAGGTTCACTAAAATGAAATGGTGAAAAATGCTGTCATGGGGAGCAATGGTGCTTCCTCTCACTTCCAGGGTTTTGGACCTAAATAGAGAAAGACCAAAGACCACTTCTCAAAATTTCACTCAAGAATAAACCCTTGAGATTTCAATGCAAAGGAGATTGAAATATAACAGAGGGAAGGTTCTAGGGATTAGATAATGTCTATTATGGGGTTCACCACCAAGTGTAAACTTGGAAAAGAAAATGTTTGAAAACATGGTGTTATATGCAAACAAATACTAAAAATGCAAGTAAACTATGCTAGAAAACTATGAAATTGGAAATGTGCACTTGGAAAATTGAAGGTAGATTGGAGGTTGGTAATCCTAAAAAAATTTGCTATTTATGTTGAATGGGACTCATATGCTAAGCTAGGTGAATCAATTTAGTTTCAGGTAAACTATGTCAGAACAAGTTTCAGATACATGGGTACTTAGATATGCAAAAATACCTAATAGACAGGTATAGTGGAACTCATTCACCAATAGTGGTGAATTAGTCAACTTCTAGATTTCTAAAAATTCAAAACTAGATTCTATAGCTCTCAGTCTACTCTTTTAGTCCTTATTCAAATCTGGGTCCGAAACTACATAATTCAACTTGTAGACCTTCTCTAAGCTTCTCCAAGGTTTTATGGAAACTTTGAAATTTTTGAATTTCTTTGACAACCTTCACAATCTTGCTCCTTGATAAATCAACAACCTAGATTTACAAATTACATGCAAAGAGAGGAAAACAAATTTTGAGGTTAGTGAATAGGGATTTTCCTTGGTCAAACCCCCTGTTGGTAATTAAACTCTTGAAATGAAAGAAAATATGAAAGGGGAATGATGAATTTGTTGGAAACACAAGGACAAACAATTGAGAGGGTGGGGTGAATTAGTTGTCAAAGAAATTTAAACTTATTAGGCTTATTCTTAGCTTTGATTAATAACCATGAAAGGATAAAACATCAACACATCATAAACACATATAACACCAAGATTTTTTATGTGGAAACCCTATTAGGGGAAAAATGATGGTGGAGGTTAGTCTACAAGATTATACCCTATTAAAAGTATAAAGAAGAATAAATGGGGAATGCACATACATTCAGGTACAATGCCTAGAGCTCACTGCTCAAATACAACAAGGCTTACTACCCAAAGGAAGAAACATTGTCTTGCAGAAACATTTGGATTACATCCACAAGATTTTGAACTGAGAAAATGGCATCTGCTAATACCTAATTACAGTTCTGGTTAAGCACATGAACACTTCTTCACACTCCGCTTCTACCTTCGAATTATTAGGACATTATTCTCACATCTCATTCACACCATGCTTTCAAATTGAAGAAAAAATTGCCTATATATATCTACAACAAGAGATTACATTGCTACATGTTAGCTTCAACAAAATAATAAAACATATGCAAATTGTTAGCCCAAGACAATAAATAATTTTCAATGTGAATCGACCAATGTCTGCCACAACATAATGAAGACCCAAGAAAAAATCCTTGAACATGAAACACCTTAAAAAATTATTCCACAAAGATCCACAACATGCTACCATCACCTTGTTGGCCATGAACATGAAAAACATCAACACACAAGAGAAAATCACCAATCACAAGCACAATAATCAATGCAAATGTGCAACACAGATAGAGCATGATATAGAAACATCCAAAAACATCATGAATCATTAGAGAAGCACCTGCAATAATTTAACTTACTATAATCACATCATCTTCATTCAAGAATATCAACTGAAGCAATAGAAAAACTGTCAAAACACAACTACTCATAACTCAATAAACTCTTCATGTCAATCTATGAAACTTAACATGGATAAACTAGATATACTAAAAAAAACCATTTAATCCACAACCTTTGATCATCAACATACTAAGCTCAAAAACATATTGAACTTTACTTCATCACTAACAACGTGTAACTTCCCTTTACTTTTCTTCCATTGGTTCTGGGACATTGTGGGGGAGGATGTCGAGAAGGCGGTGAAAGAGTTCTTCCGCTCTAGAAACCTTTTGAAGGAGTTAAATGCCACTTTCTTGGTTCTTATCACCAAAAAACCAGGAGTGCAGGATTTTGAAGGTTTCAGACCCATCAGTCTCTGTAACTCCTATAAAATTATCTCGAAGGTGCTTACTTCTAGGCTACTTCTCATTCTGCCCAAAATTATTGCTCCTCAACAGAATGGTTTTGTGCCTAGTAGAAAAATTCTTGACTCCATTGTCCATGCTCATGAGAATATTCACTCCCTCTCGGTCTCAAAATCGAAAGGTTTTCTTCTAAAACTTGACATTTCGAAGGCTTATGACAGGGTGGACTGGAATTTTTTGTTTAAGATCTTGAAATATTTTGGTTTCAGTGAAAGGGTTTTGCAGCTTATTAAACAACTCATTACTTCTGCTTCTGTGGCGGTTCTGATTAATGGGACCCCTTCCAATTTCTTCCGTAGTTCTCGAGGGTTAAGACAGGGAGATCCCATTTCTTCTATCCTCTTCACGATTATGGCTAAGAGTTTTGGTAGGAATATGAGTAAATTGGTTGCTCAAAGATCTATTATGGGGCTCAAACCGTCTTCGAGTAATTTGATATGCTCTCACCAACAGTTTGTGGATGACACTTTGCTAATGGGTAGATCTGCTGTCTCGGAAGCTAAAGAGATGAAGAGACTTCTGGATACCTATGGAAGAGCTTCTGGTCATGTGATAAATAAGAAAAAAAGCTCACTGTACTTCTTTAACACACCTTTGCACAGACAGAGGAAGATAGGAGGAATTCTTGGTTGCAAAATAGAATCCCTCCCTACTACTTATCTGGGATTACCTCTATGCTTAAAACCTCCGGATTCTTTTTGGATCTCTCTGGTTGATAGGTTTGGGAAAAAACTCTATGGCTGGAAAGGTACTCGCCTAAGCCAAGCCAGAAAACTCCAGCTTCTTAAAGCCTCTTTGTAGAATCTCCCTATCTATGCTCTTAGTCTTTTTAAAATTCCTACCAAATATGCCGAAACCATTGAAAAGATTCAAAAGAGATTCCTCTGGTCGGGAGTTGAAGAGAGAAAAAGAATGCCTCTTGTTGGATGGGACTTGGTTTGTAGATCCAAAATAGATGGAGGCCTTGGGTTAAGAAAAATCAGACTGCTCAACAAGTCGCTCCTAACTAAACAAATATGGAGACTATTCTTCTCCTCTAAGGAATGGAGTGAAATAATTAAAAGTAAGTATTTGCAGAATAACAATTCCCTTAAATATTTTATTGAGAATCCTATTCTCTCGAAAGGATCAAGTTGCTGGAACTATATGATTGAAGGGATAAAGGTTGTGAAACTAGGTTTAAAATGGCAGGTTTGCAATCGTAACCAGATTAGATTTTGGGATGACTGTTGGCTGCACAATGAACCTCTGTCTCAGGATGGAAATATCAGTAGATGGGCTAATTTTTGCAAAGATACTTTTGGCCTCTTTGTTAAATATTACTGGAGGGATGGTAAGTGGATCAATCTCCCCTTGATAAGCCCTGCTTTGGTCTCTATTTACTCCTCTTTGAATGCTGTCAGACTGTGCCTGAATTAGGAGGATAATCTTATCTAGAAATATGATCCTTTTGGGTGCTTTTCTATCTTGTCTGCTTTTTCCTAGCTTTCAAATGCTCTTAATCCTCCCCCTCTGTGGTCGCATGCTTGGACTAAGCATCTTTTACCTAAGGTTAACATCTTTTTTTGGACCATGCTACAAAATAAAGTGCTAATTGTAGATAATCTTAACAAAAGAGGGGTTCTGCTCCCCAATAGATGCTACCTCTGTAAAAGAAATGATGAATCGGTAAACCACCTCTTCATCCACTGTCCTTTCTCCTCTATGGTTCTGGACAAGCTTCTGAAATGTTGGCATTTTTCTTGGATTCCCCCGAAATCGGTTGAAGGTTTTTTTGTTCAATGGAAAGCCCCCTCTCTCAACCCTTTTATAAAAAAACTTTGGGCTTTCTCTTTCCCCCATGTCACCTGGGGAATCTGGAAAGAGAGAAACAACAGGATCTTTAGGGATAAGGAGTCGTCGGAGGAAATTGTGTTTGATAGAATTTTGAGAATGATCAAAGAAAACTTCTCTGTTGTTCCCTTCAGAGAGGATAAGGTGGAGATGGTGGTGTGCTCTCCTTATGATAGCTTGAATTCTAGAGAATGGAGAATTAAATGGGATATTTCCAATGTTCTTAATACGACCAAAAAGGCCAGGGAGAGAGTTTGCTAGAGTTTTCCTATGGATGGCTGGGCCAAAGCCAATTTCGATGGCGCGGCCAAAGGAAATCCAGGAAAGGCAGGGTGTGGTGGGGTCCTAAGAGACTCGACAGGTAACTTTTTAGGGGTCGTTGCCACCCCTCTAGGGGTCCAAACCAATCACGTGGCGGAAGCGGCAGGAGCTTATTACATAATCAACCTTGCCATGGACATTAAATGCAAAAATTTATGGCTTGAAGGTGATTCAAAAAATATAATAGATAGCCTATGTGGTAGGTCCTAGCCCACATGGTTGATTAAAAACTGGATTGAGGATGTTAAGGTTTTACTTAGTAAGTTTGATAGAATAAAAATCTCCTATGTTTACTGTGAGGCGAATTCTGTGGCAGATTTTTTTGCTAATGTGGGAGTTAAGAGTGATAAAATCCTCATGTGGCACAAAAGGACTAACCTCCATTCCGATGTCCAAGCTTTAATGGCGCTTGACATGGTGAATGGAAATTTGGTGGCTTATTGTAATAATGAGGAAGGTATGAGTCATGAATAACAAAATTAGTAGACAGTATGGGGCCGTGAGGATCCGACAGATAAATGACTTACCTTGGTACGCTTTGTGGGTCCTGCGAAGCAAAGGAACTTTCTGGAACAGGTTCTCCATTCATAACAGTATTCACACCGAGATCTCAAAAATGGGTGGGGAACGGAAGAGGGTTGAACCCACTAGTTTTGAGTCACATACCAAGAACACTAAAGCGTGGAGAAAAATAAGAAGGGGTGGCTTACTTCCGTTCATTGAGAAAATCCATGGTCCTTAGGAGGAGATTACTGATTTCTTTGAGAAAAATTGGAACAATGGACAGGTTCTCCTCTTCAGGAGGAAAGTTCAGATTGATGAAGCATTGATAGTGGAGGTGACTTGTATCCCGATTGAAGAGCATAAATTTTTTAGAGACAGGAAATTCTTTGACGAAGCTGTGATGAGGTTTCCTAAGATCAAAAAGGAGAAGAAAAAACTTGTCAAGATGAAAAATAGTTACTATGAAGCGGACACCATAAAAGCTTTATGGAGAAAAGTGCTAAGGGTTATAATGGAGTACATTACTCTTGACAGCCGCTTCACTAGGGTTTATGGATATCACTTTGTGCTGCTCAATCACTTTTGGCATAAGGTGCATGTTTCCATCCCTTTCTTCTTGCTCTGTTCCCAGAGAAATAGCTTTTCTGACCATAGTAGGAGCCCTAAAAGATACCCGATTCTTCATATGGGTCTTTAAGGCTAATCTATGAGCACTTTCAGAATATTCCTGCCCTTTCAAGCCCTATAGCCCCTTTGGAGCATGATGAGGATGATACTGAGCCTAATATTTCTAAGAGTAAAGTTTCTTCTGGCTGTGTCAAGCTCCCCTCACCTCCCCTGCCCCCCCTTCTGCCTCTGGCCGATCCCCCTAGCCCTCTAGAGCCTCCTTTGTTCCTGCCCCTGGCTACACTAACCCTAATGTCAATTTGGTGGGCTCTAGTTCTCCGGTTAACAAGTTAGTCTCCTATCCTAATGACTCTCCTGTTGTTTCTACTAAAGCGGCCGAGGTCAGTCTTGTGGATCCCTTGTCCCCCCAGAATATTCAATAGGTGAATTGTAGCCCCCCTAGAGGAGTGGAGTCGGTAAATTTTGGGTTCAATTCTGATAATGACCCCCCTTTTGACTTCATTGAAACTGCCAAGAGATATTCTATGGACCATTTTAATTCTGCTAAATGGTTATCAAAACTATAGAATTTCCAGACATAACTCTTTAATCATCAAAGCCATGACTGAAAGACTGGAGAAAACCTAGAAAAGAGCGTTGATCGTTGACCTTGATCAGGAGAAAGACCAGGAGGAAGAAGCAGGGATATCTAAGCGAACCAGATCAAGCATGAAAAGAAAAGTCCAGACTACCCCAAAAATGACTCAAATTTTCATGGAGGGGGTCCAGGATATGGTGGACCTGGAAGAGGTTGCTGATGAGCTTCTGAAGTCTATGAATTAACTGTGGTTGGGCCCTGTTTTGTCTATTTGTTGTCCGTCTGATGGGCTTTTTGCGATTTTTTGTGGCTATCTGTGTTAGCTAGATTTTATCTTTATGGCAGCCTTTTTTTATTTTGGACCTTTGTTTTGGTCCTTGTTTGTAATGTTACTTTGTGGTTTCGGGTCCCTGTAAAACCCGTTTATCCCTTTTATCAAAAACAATGTGTAACTCATTTTATTACAATTTTCTCAATATCCTCAACATATATAGCCTTAAAGACATTAATGTCAATAATGTTGACATCAATGAAAAACACATATCAAAAACATCCAACAATCTCCCCCTTTGGAATTGATGGCAACACATGATGTGAAAAACACCATCAATGCAAATTTCTCTTAGCACTTTTCTCCCCCTTAGGTTTTGACTCTTTTATCCTCAACTCTTTCACATAACTCTTCTCCCCCTTTGACATCAATGACAAAGATACATGTTTTCTCCACACAAACTTTGAACCACATTTCTAAACATTTGACTACTCCCCTTGAGTAGTAGCCACCACAACATCAATCTAGATCAAGATATGATTGTGAAATGCACAGACTAATGCAAGTCAATGCATCTTAGTTCTAATTAGGAGGGTAATCACCCCTAGTTTTCCTCTAAGATAATCAAAAGTATCCTTAGGCAATGGTTTGGTAAAGATATCTACAATCTATTCCTTAGTGGGAACATACTCCAATCTGACTTCCTTTTCACTCACCTTCTCTCTCAAAAAGTGAAACTTGATAGATATATGCTTAGATTTTTAATGCAGCACTAGATTCTTAGAAATGTTAATTGCACTTGAATTATCACATAATATAGATATAGGTTCTCATAAAAAACTTTGATATCTTTCAACATCTTCTTCATCCATAATATTCGAGTATAATTGCTAGTAGCAATAATGTATTCTTCCTCTACACTAGATAAAGAAATGGAATTCTTCTTCTTACTTAACCATGAAATCAACTTCTTTCCCAAGAAAAATGCACCACCACTAGTACTCTTTATGCCATTCACATCTCCTACCCAATCAACATTAGTAAAAGCATTCAAAGTAAGGTCATCATCTTTAGGATACCATAGGCCAAAATCAACTGTCCCCTTCAACTATTTGAAAATCCTCTTCAAAACTGTCAAATGATATTCCTTAGGATCAACTTGAAATCTTGCAACAATGCATATGACATTCATGATATCAGGTCTAGTTTGAGTCAAATAGAGTAATCCACCAATCATCAATTTGTATCTAGTCTGATTTGCTTTAGGTGAATCATCATCTTGTGTCAACTTACATCTGGTCACCATAGGTGTACCAACTAGCTTTTAATCTTCGATACCAAATTTCTTTAGTAGCTCTTTCACATACTTGGACTGAGATATAAAGATCCCTTTATCTAGCTAAGTAATTTTCAATCCCAAAAATTAATTTCATCTCTCCAATCATAGACATCTCAAACTCACTCTACATCTCATTATCAAACTTCATGCACAAACTATCATCTGGACTCCAAAAATGATATCATCAACAAAGACTTCAACAATCAAATATTTATCATGATCAATCTTGAAATAAAAATTAATATTAGAAGTACCTTTATTAAATCCTAGAAATAGGAGCAAAAGTTTCTTCAAAGTCAATTCCTTCCATCTAAGAATATTCTTTCCATACAAGTCTTGCTTTGTTTCTAACAACTTCACCTTTCTCATTCAGTTTTTTCTGAAAGAACGATTTAGTTCCAATTACAATCCATGTATTATTCTTCTCAATTTGTTGTAGTTCTTCTTTCATTGCTTCCACCCAATTTTCATTTTTGCATGCTTCACTAACACTATTAGGGTCAGTCTTTGAAATCAAACAGTATTCTTCTACAATTCTTCTCCTAGTTTAAACACCTTTGTTCTTATCACCTATAATATGATCTTCTGAATGATTTACCCTTACATACCTTGGAGCCTTAGGATGCTCTTGAACTTTGGGCTCTTGTGATCTCACTTCTGCACTTTCACTAGTTCCTCTTGATTTTCCTGATTCACCAGAATGATCTAAATTGTATTTGAAGTCTAAATTTTCTTTCCTTTATCTCAACTATGATTTTGATCATTTGAATCATATCTACAAGTTTTTGATGGTCTATCTATGTCTTCACCAACCTTGACATTAGCACTTTCAACTACTTTCCAACATCATATTCCTAGCAGCATCTTGAGTTCTCCTATTCTTCCTTTCCACAACTCTATTTTGATGAGGGGTCCACGAGGTAGATAATTGTCTCTTTATCCCATGCTCTTCATAGAAAGAATTAAACTCATGGTAAGTGAATTCACCACCTCTATTTGATCTCAGACATTTAATCTTCAAACCTATCTCTGTCTCAACCATAGCCTTAAAAATATTGAATTTCTCTAGAGCTTCAGATTTCTCCCTTAAGGAAGTAACCCATGTCAATCTAGATTAATCATCAATAAGTAACATGAAGTACCTATCTCCTTGTAAAATTTCAATTCTAGAAGGACCACACAAATCAGTATGAACAAACTCTAACACTTTATTTGAACAATGTTGTTTGCTCCAAAATGAAATTCTAGTTTTCTTCCCTAGCTGACATTCCTTGCATATAGTATTAGTAGGCTTTACCAACTTACGAATATGTCTCACTGCTTGAGTAGAGCTTATCTTGATAATATTGTCAAAGTTTACATGACAAAATATCCTATGCCACAACCAACTTTAATTAACTTGAGCAATTAGAAAACTTTTACCAATAGCATTCATGTGAAAAATATTACCTTTTGTTTTTGTGCCTGAAGCAATCACATTTTTGAAACTCCCCAATATTCTACACTTTTCATCCCTAAATTGAAGATTGTATCCCTTGTCAACAATCTATCCAACACTTAAGATTATGCTTCAAACCTTCCACATATAGAACATCATCAGTATTATTCTTACCATCAAGAGAAATGGATCCTCTACCATGGATTACACTAGCTTTGTCATCACCAAATCTTCTAACACCACCATCATACTTTCCCAAGCTCACAAATTTACTTTTATCACCTTTCATGTGATGAGAGAATCCACTATCAATCACCCATTCATCTTTTTCTTCAACTTGGGCAACTATGGCTTTCTCCAAATTTGTGCACTTAGTATATTCAATAGGAACTAGATCATTTTCTTTGATAGAAATAAATACTCATTCATCCTCACTTACATTCCCTTTAGCAGATTCATCATCTACCACACCTTCATCAGCAGCATAGTAACACTTTCTTTGAAATCTAGACTTGTTAGGTATTGGCTTAGGAACTCTTTTCGAACACCTTGATGCAAAATAACCTATCTTATTGCAAGGAAAATAATTAATAGGAAATTTCCCTTTGTACTTACCTTCCCCTCTGGCTTCCCTTTTGACAATAAGTGCTTCAAGCTCATCTAGTTTTCTCTCCTCTTCTTCAATCTCTCTCATTTCCTCCTCATACTTGAACACTTTTCTAGAAGAACATTCTCTCGGATAATATCTCTACTTATCCTTTCTAGAGGTAGTAGCTTTGAATGCAGATTTTGTCTTAGGAAGAGCATCACCAAACTCACTTAACTCAAAGGAAATAAGCTTACCAATCAACATGTCTTTGGTTACATTTGTCGCAATTTGGATCTCCTCAATAGTAGTAGCTTTGGCTTTGTATGTAGCAGGAAAATATCTAAGCACTTTAGTGACAATCTTTGATTCATCCAATGTTCCACCAGCACATCTAATACTACACACAAGTTCATTCACTCTTTGCATAAAAGAGTTAATGTTCTCATCATCACCCATTCTCAACATTTCATATTTCCCTTTCAGGCTTTGCAACTTAGCAACCTTCACATGTGCATCACCTTCATACAAAGTTTCCAACTTTTTCCATATCTCATAAGTAATCTTCAGATCCATTACATTTGTCATCTCAAAATCATTCAAAGCACTCAACAATTCTTCCATAGCCCTAATATTGTACTTGGCATCCTTAATCACAATAGCTATAGAAGGACCATTCTATGGGATGATATACCTATTCTTTGTAATGTTCAAGAAAGGTTCACCAATACATCTTAGATGACACTCCATTTGAGCCTTCCATAGAGAATAATTTGTTCCATCAAATCTCGAACAATCCTTCTTGTATGTTGCCATCCTCGATCACCTCAAGCTATCAAAATTATTCCAAGGAACCTGGTATGATACCAATTATTGGAAGCACAAGGGAAAATAACTAAGAGGGGGGTGAATCAGTTGTCCCAAAAATTTAAACTTATTAAACTTATTAACCTTATTCTCAAATATGATTAATAACCATGAAAGCATAAATCATCAAAACATCAAAAAAACACATAACAATAATATTTTTTATGTGGAAACCCTATTAGGGGAAAAATCTTGGTGGTGGTTAGTCTACAAGATTATACCCTGTTAAAATTATAAAGAAGAATAAATGGAGAATGCACATGCATTCAGGCACACTGCCTAGAGCTCACTGCTCAAATACAAAAAGGCTTACTACCCAAAGGAAGACACAATGTCTTACAGAAACATTTGGATTACATCCACAATATTTTGAACTAAGAAAATGGTATCTATTAATGCCTGATTATAGTTCTAGTTAAGCACATGAACACTTCTTCACACTCTGCTCACTCTTCTTCACACTCTACTTCTACCTTCAAATGATTAGGACATTATTCTCACATCTCATTCACACCATGCCTTCAAATGGAAGAAACAATCACTTATATATATTTGCAACAAGAGATTACATTGCTACATGCCGGCTTCAAAAAAATAATAAAACATATGCAAAATGTTGGCCCAAAACAATAAGTAATTTTCAATGTGAATTGACCAATTTTAGCCACAACATAATGAAGACCCAAAACAAAATCCTCGAAAATGAAACACCTTCAAAAAATATTCCATGAAGATCCACAACACGGTACCATCACCTTGTCGGCCATTAACATGACAAACATGAACATGCAAGAGAAAATCACCAATTGTGAGCATAGCGATCAATGAGGACTTGCAACATAGATAGAGAAAAATCTAGAAACATCCACAAAAATCATGAATCACTAGAGGAGCATCCACAACAAATAAACTTACTAGAATCACATCATCTTCATTCAAGAACATCAACGAAAGCAACAGAAAAATTGTCAAAACACAGCTACTCATAACTCAATCAAATCTTCATACGGATCTCTGAAACTTAACATGGATAAACTATATATACTCAACTAAAAACCCTTTAATCCACAACCTCTGATCATCAATTTACTGAACTCAGAAACATATTAAACTTCACTTCATCACTGGCAACTTGCAACTCATTTTAATACAGTTTTCTCAATATCCTCGACATATACAGCCTTAAGGACATTAATTCCAATAGTGTTGACATCAATGACAACCACATATCAGCAACATCCAACAAAATTAACAAAATACAATGTTGCAACTCAAGGTTCCTTTTTTATACATAGTTAGGTTAGGGTTTATGTTTTGTTTTGGCTTGTTTCTTGAGTGCTCTAGAGTGTTATTTCCCTCTATCAACTTTGTTTCCCAATAAATAAAGTAGTGGTCATACTAATCTAGGTATGGATTCCTTACTTCATCCCTATTTAAAGCCACTGTTGCCCCACATTTCTACTTTGGTCCATGGAAGTCATTTCATTCACTTAGAATTGGCTAAGTCCTTCCAATATGGTGCTTTGTCTAGTCCCACGAACTTAGCCAATGTTTTAGGTAGTTCATGTAACTCCCCACTTTGCTGCCTAGACTTTTTTACCATTAATGTTTGAGTTATTTTTCATTCAGGATAAAAAAAATATAGTTTGTTGAACTTTCCCATTTCCTGCCTAGTGTAAGAATTGTTAACTAGGAAGCATATTGAGATGGCATTTCAACTCAGGCACACTTTTATGGGGTTCATTGAACTCTCCACCCTTCTACCTCTAGACATTTTTCCTTCAAATTTTCAAAAAGCATTTATGATGAAAAAATGAAGTGATAGCCACCACATGTTGTATGGAAAATAAGGGATAATAAATTCCCATCTACTCACATTCTTTCTACAGGTTTTGAGAAGGTTTCAAGTGCTAGAAAAAGATAACCGGTTGGTACTGAAAGTCTAGAGGTCCACCTTTGTGTCTTATCTAGAAAACCTAGAAAGAGACAATTATTCACCCATGAATATTTTGAATTCCCAAATTGAGTTTTTAGTAGAAAAGGGGAATTACATGAATGAAATAATGAAAAATTGGCTAGCCAAACCTAAGCAGGGCAAGTCCCAATTACCTCATAAATTACACGAAACTCATTTTGTGGAAGAGATGGCTAACATTGTGGTAACATCATGGAATTACTACACAAAATCGGGGGAAATGAGGATGTACACTAGTTTGAAGAATGGATGCATTTCATCATCCAAATTATGCTATATGTACAACAATTTCTTGACTGGGTAGAGATTATCAAAGACCACATGCATCACTTGATGGATTTCTTTACTCTCAACAAATTCTTCTATATGTCCTCATTCCTAATTTATGCCATTGCCAGTACAAGACTTTGGCATGAATTAAGACCAAGTGACATACCTCCAGGGAAAGTACCCATTTATGATTACCTTGATAAGTTGTAGCTTCATAAACAAATTCAGTATTTTAGGAGGATAACTGATACTTTCACTATGAGGATGGTAAGAGAATTACAGGGGAATCCTGCAAGGCAATTGTCACATGAGGCAATTCAATTTGTAGGTTTTTACTATAGTCATTTCACTCAATTTCAAAGATTCTCTTACATAAGAGTTGGTGGATACGCTAGTTTTCCATTCAAATTGCCTAAATATCTTGAAGATAAGTGGGTTGTAATTGAAGCATGTAGGAAATTAGTAGATGTAAATAGGATATGTCAAAAAAGAAGAGTGACTTTTTCATATCCCTATTGGATTTGATTCTTATAATTATCTATCTATGTTTGATGCCCTAAATATTGAGAAGGAATTGTCTAATTATAATTTCATTTCATATCAAGAATAGTTTCCTTTTGATTTGAAAGATTATGTTAAGAATAATTTAAAAGTAATCCCTAACTTCTTTCACCAACCAAGTCTTGAAGACTTTTGGACTGATTGTTATGATGAATATGAAGTCATAAGAAGGAATTTGATGATATTTTCTATGGAATAGACTACATTCATAACTTGAAATGGATTTGTAGGGCATTGTGAAAGATGGGTCTAAAATGGTAGATCTAGTTTATAATGAGTTAATAGAAAATCATCCTATTCCTACCATGGAATGGAGCATTAAGGAAAGGAAAACTATTGAAGAAAAAAATTGATGTTTTAGCCAATACATAGGAGTGGGTGACCAAGAAAAGAATAGACTAGTCTCATCCTCACACTAGGACTCAAAATACTCATCCTTTCGAGGGTATTTCCCAAAATTTTGTAAGTATACAATCAGTTGGCACTGCCTCCCATCCATTACCATCAGGGACTCAAGGAGATGGTGGTGATGATCAACCCAATATAAATATGTTTTCATAGACTTGTGGGGAGGATATTCTTAACCTACCCCTTCTAGAAAAATGGAAAGGAGAAGATGAGGAAGAGGGTTTGTAAAATTTCAATATGAACTCCTCCTCTTCTCAAGATGAGTCAACTGTAAAGGAAGTAACTACATCATAGAGGTTATAGATTGTTTCACCTATATGATACAACAAACTAGTGGACACCCCCTTGTTTCCAAGACATTATTTGGGTCTTCAAGTTTCAAAGTAACTAATTTTCTAGTTACTCCTTCCTAGATAGAAGATACTTTATCTAGGAAAAGGAAGGTTGTGCATCCTAGTCTTCCCAAACAAGATATGGTACGTCAATTACTACAAAGAACCCCAACCCCAAAACTAAAGAGATAATAGACTACTGAAGGTTGGTGGATGATGTGGAATCAAGA
>VDFB02125322.1:93123-120683 GCA_007258455.2 Sequoia sempervirens | reverse complement strand
AACAATGTAAAACATATTTAATTGCATCCTCACATCAATCTAAAAGCCTTGTAAAATAAATTTAATGTTAATCTAGTTTTGTAATGTGTCCCACACATTCACATTGGATATTGTGTCTTTCTAGGCTATGTGGACCTCATTTTAGTGTTGTAAAGTGTATTTAATCACACTGTCACATTGATTTCTATGTCCTAAACCCTAATTTATGTTTACATCATCATGAATAGGGCTCTATTACCCCACATTGTGCATCCCAAGGCAATATTTCATGAAATACTTGACAAAGTCATCATATAAACCTTATTTCCTCACTTCTTAGCATCATAGCTCGAAAATGGGCCCCATTGGGACTAATTCACCACCTATGTCAAATGATTCCCTGTTGGGCTGGACTAATTTTCCCAAGGTGGTGAATGAGTCCCATTTGGGCCATTTTTGACTTTTGAGCTAGAAATTTTCAAATTTAAGTTTTGGTTTTCTTCATGTCGACCTTAGGGATCCAATTTATGAGAAAATTAGGAGAATTTACTATAAATACAACCTTCTAATCCCTAATTCATAATCTCTTAACTCATTCACACATCTCTTATCATCTATCTTCTCTATCAAGTCAAGCAAGTTAGGGTTTCATCATTGTAAATCATCGAGATAGCTTCCTAAGACATTCAAGGGTTGAATCTTCATGTTTTGTTGTAGACATTCAAGAACAAACATTATGGCAAGGCATTAACTTCATTTTTTCATGCTTCATTACCTTCTTTCATCTTTTTGGTTTAATTACCTACAAAGGGGTTTGACTAAGGCAAACCCCCATGCCCTAGCATTCAACATTTTTCCTTCTTGTCCTATGTGGTTGTAGATTTAAGCATCTTAGAGGATTATTAATCATTGAATATTGTATTACAAAGTTGTTCAAGTCATCTCTTCATTGGATAATTCAAAACATCAACAAAAAATCACATTTAGGCCTGAATTTGATAGTTTTAGAACTAGACACCTAGAGAAGTAGAAAATGCAGATCGAAGGCTCCTATTTCCACCTTTGAATCTTCATAAATTCAAAATTGGACTCATTTTCCATGGGTGGTGAATGAGTCCCACTTCCAAGCATGATTTTGGTTTTCTACATTTTTGGATATCCATTTGTCTAAAACGGGCTCTGGAATAGTTTCAAAGAATTGGGACTGATCCACCCAAATTGGTGAATGAATCTCACTTTCAAATGTCATTTCTAGTCTCCATCAAGATCTCAAGTGCACACTTTCAGTTCCATCTATTTCTATTACAGTTTATTATTCATTTCTAGGTGTTTTTGCATTACACATTGATGTATTTTCAAACAACATGCATTTCAATAGTTTTACATTAATAATCAATCCATTTTATCAGTTTATTGCATTAAAATCATTGCATTTAGTCATAATTTCATCATCCATTCCTTAATTTGAGTGAACCACCTAGATTTTATGGTGCAGGATCTATCTTTTTCCATTAGGTGATAGATCATAATTGAGAAAAAGAGAGCTATAGCATTCCACCACCCCAAAATCTATGGTTCAAACTCATACATCAAGTTGGGTGAATCAGTCTAGTTTCAAGTAAACTATGCCAGAATAGGTTTCAAAAAAATGGGTACTTAGATCTACAAAAATCCCTGACAAATAGGTATAGTGGGACTTGTTTTCCAATAGTGAAAAATTAGTCCTCTTCTATATTTCTAGAAATTCAAATTTGGATTTTGTAGCTCTTAGTCTTCTTTTTTGGTTCTTTTTTTAGATCTAAGTCCAAAACTATAGAAATTATCTTGTAGACCTTTTGTAAGCTTCTCCAAGGTTTTATGACAACTTTTCTAACTTTGAATTTCTTTGAAAACCTTTCCAATATTTCTCCCTAATAAATATGCAACCTAGATCTACAAATCACATGCAAAGAGAGGGAAAAATGTTTTTGGATTAGTGAATAGGGATTTTCCTTGGTCAAACGCCTTGTTGGTAATTAAACCCTTGAAATGAAAGTAAATATGAAAGGAGAATGATGAACAAAAGGCAATGTCACAACTCACCAAACCCTTGCAATTAAGTGGTACAAATATGTAAGAAATGGCTCCAATAGATGTAGACTTGGAATCTTTCTTGATATTGATAGATCTTGAATGTAATGCTTGCTTGAATCACACCATCCTACACCATAATTGTTATCTCTAAAACAACATTATGAAAATAATCTTTTACATGATGGAAGACATTTGAAGAATTATTTAGAATGCTTGATAATTTTCTCTTGAAATGCCTTGAATGTTCTTATGAATGCTCAAATGCTCTTGTGGACTCTTGAATTAATACTTGAATGCTCAAGGAAAAATGAGTGAAAGAAACTTTTATTTATACTTAACTATGCAAGAATTTCTAAAATTACAACACTACAAGCTGACATCATACCTAGGAGAATAAAATACCACTGGAAATTCATTTTAAATTTAAATTTTGGTCATGAAGGACTCATTCACCCAAGGTGGAGAATGAGTCTCATCACACATAATGTATGGGACCAAAAATCAAAAGAGTCTGGAAATGTGTGAAACCTGCATTGGGGCCAAAAATACCTAGGTGGGACTCACTCTTCCAATGTGGAAAATGAGTCCCAAAAACTAAATATAGGTCATATAAGCTAGGAACACCTGAATTTTGATTGGTTATTGATTGGTGTTGGGATTATCCTCAAAAATATGTAATAAATGAGTCTTGTGGATGCAAAATGGGGCCAATTAAAGCATAAGAAAGAGAAATAATTAATGGAAAGCCTCAAGGAACATGAATGTGTCTTAAAACAATTTAAAACACTCCAAATAAGGAAATATTAAGATCAATTATGATTAAAATTATGTTTGAATTGATAAAACCCTAGAAAAGTGTGAAAGTGTGTTACAACACTTCACAACACTTTTGAAAGGAACCATTAAATTCTATTAGTTCAAAAGGGCCCAAGACCTAATGTGAATGTTTTATCCACATTACAACACTAAATCAAAGAAGCATTAAGCCAAAATCCACGAGGACCCAAACAAGTGTGAAAAATGTCAAAGGATCTTTTTTTTGACATTGCATTTAGCCCCCACTTTAGTGAGAACATGAACCTACTTCAAAATCACACTAAATTAGACAAACACACACCAAGAGGGGTTCCAATGAACCAATGCTAGAAAGAAGAGACACCAACAATCAAGAGGGGTGATCAAGCCCCCAAGATCAAGATCCCATGGAAAAACAAACATAAGCACAAAGGAATGCACATGAAAATGATATAAAGAACAACAATAAGGCCAAACATACACTGCCAAAGATGAAAAGGAGAAAAATAAAAAGAAAAGAAAGAAAAGAAAAGAATTGAAAGAATTAGATCTGGCTTCAACCATTTTTCCATCTCTATGTTGATCAAATCTATGTTGTTTTTCTATAAAAATGCATACTCACTCTAAGGCAACGAAACTCCTAGTTGTTCATCAGGTGATAAGTCCTAAAAGGTGTGAAACATAGACTCATGGCTAGTGTGCACTCGCACACACACAAAAGTGGATATGGGGAAAGTCATGCCTCAGATTAGGCTTCCCGTTCAACCATACCAAATTTATACCTCCCGATAACTTTAATAAGGTACCACACAAAACTGAACTTTTGAGCTTCATGAGATAAGAAAAACTTCCTAATATGCTTGGATCTCATGAACAAGCGTGATGCCACTATAGGCATGCAAGATATGTTATGCAAGGTGGCCATATAAAAACAAATGTAAAATGCAAAATGCAAAATGCAAAGATTGTTCAAAGGAGTCTTGCTTAGTTAAGGTGAGGTCTTTAACTTAGGGAACATTATGCCTAATGTCTCCAAGAGAGGGCCAATCAAAGAATATAAAATTCACAACTTAGGGGATGTAGTGCATCACATCACGCCACTAAGAGGAATGCAATATGCTAAGATATATCACACTCAAGAAAGACGTCACAGCCAATTTCATCCACAAAGTGACAAATGCATCATATGACGTAAGAAGGCTGCACTAAGAACCAAGAAAAAGAAAAAAATGCAAAAGAATAATGACAATGTATTCCACCAATTTAAAGAAATTACTAAACACCATGCTGTGAGCAATTACTTTGAACTAGCAAATGAAAAATGCAAAGAAGAAAGAAGACATGAGATCCAACTTGGAAAGCCCTATGCCAAGTCATATGTTTCTGAGTAAGGTTGTGTCATGTAGGAGAAAAATAAAAGAGAGGGTTTCCCCAAAAATGAAAACACCAAACACATAAAGGATCTATGGATTTGGGGTCAGTATTTTCTTTGCTACAAGGGTAAGTGCAGGATCATGATGGGCCAAAAAGTGGCAATATGATGGGTATGTGGCTGATGACTTTTTTTTACCCAAAATTGATGAAATAAAAAGGGTTTCTAAAGGAGATTCTCATATTTCCACCAATATAAATTATGCTTTACTTTTAATTTAATAAGTAATTATTATTCATTTTCTATTCAAATTATGACTAAAGTCCTAATTGGTAGGCTGATTGAAAAACATCTATAGCTTTCAAACAATATCAATTCTTTAAATCCAAAAAATGCATCACATTCTATGCCTCACATACTATAGGATTAAAAAAAAAAAAAATTCATGAAGTTTTGACCAAGTTAAGGTGGTCGACACAAGTTTTTATATTTTTAAAAGTTGTAATAAAAAATTCATAATTAATTATTTACTTGGAAAAAAATTAGAAAAAAATACATCACATTGGGACATGAGTCCTCTACTTATATCTAAAATATTATAAAAAAATATTATCATTTTATTGTGGTTAGGGTGGTCAGCAGACACCTACTTCTTATTTTTTCCCTAAAATTTAAGTACTAGTGCATTGAAAATTTCAAATTTTCACCAAATAGATTTTTCTTTTAAAAAGAACCTAGTAGTTTAGAAACCACATTCAATTTTCTACAAATTCTATTCTTACATATTATTGAAATAATATAGATAACTTATTCAAATTTTTACGCCAAGTTTCCTAACTCTGATTTTTCTAATTTTTTGCCACTTAAGAGCCTATTTTTTCCATGATGATCTTGCACATACCCACAATCTTTTTATTTTTAGAGAGCTTGGAACTGTCATCATCCCCCAAATACACATAGAATTGGAAGAATGACACAAAGAGAGAAAAAAAAAGGAAAAATCTTTCATGTCAGCATGGAAGAGACATAGAGTGTCTTGATGCCTTACATCATCCCCAAAATGAAAGCACAAGACAAATGAAAAAGAAAAGGTGAAAGAAAAGCAGAAGTTTTGGGTCAACATGAATTAGACATAAATGTCTCAATTCCTTGCATCATCCCCAAAAGGAAAACATAAGAAAAAGATAAAAATGAAAAGGCAAAAGCAATACATGACATAAAGAGGAATAAAGATAAAAATAGAGGAATTCCACAAAGAGAGATAGAATACCAAATAGAACATCACGAGGGATCACATTATGCACATGCAATCACACGAAAGAAAATGCAAAATACTAGTAAGAAAAATGTGAGTCAACCTATGGGCAGGTCATCTTCCTCCTAATCATGTTTTGTAAATGTTGAGGGTGGGAAACTAGCCAAAGGGACAAGAGAAAGTGAAAAACTAGGAGAAGCACCAAGTTCAACACTCTTTATAGGAGATTTTTCATTTAATCTCATCATTGTCAATCCAGGTTAATCACAACAAGAGGACGAATGATCACAACAAGAGGATGAATGATCTAATGTGCATTGAAGAGTTCAACTTTTGCTATGATTTTTGCATTGGGTTGTTTTTTTTTATTGGGGAGGGGGGTCATCATGCATTTCTTCAATCAAGTTCAAATTTTGGTTTTCTTTGTTTAATTCTTCATGTAACTTGTGAGCAAGGGCACAACATCTTCACCTATGCTCTCGAGCACCTTTATTTCTTTTGGTTTTGTTTTCAATTTGTGTTTGTGTAGGAGTGGGTTCATCAACCATAGGTTTCTTTTCTTCCCTAAGGGGAGGAAAAAAATGAACCATAGGATGGTTTTCATCCACTTTCTCTTTTGTTTTGTAAACCTCTTTTATTCTAGGAAGCATGACAAGATTTCCTTCACTATCTTTGGGTTGTTTGTAGGATGTGGGTGAAGTTTCAGTTGTTGGTTGGTCTTGGTTGTTTGGTTCATGTTTTGGTTGAAGCATGGTTTCATCTAGGATGGGAGGTTTGAAGGTGGATGGGGACATGTTTCAGAGAGATAATTATGCTATCTTCTTTTCCTTAAACTTTTGATAGGACAAGAAAAAGAAGTCTTCCGTTAGCTTGATAGATTTCATGGACTCAGGCCAAAAGGCATATAGGGAAAATTTTCCTTTAGAGGAAAAGGGGTTAAATTCGCTATGGTGAACAATGAATATCTCATTTTCAAATAGAAACTTTTAGAATTTATGTAAAATCGAAGGGATAGATTTCATGGAGCGAAGCCATGGGTGGCCTAGCTTCACACAAAATTGGTGCGACTTTGGGATGATGGAGAATGTGAGATCTAACATTTTTGGTCTTATTTGCAATGGTAGGGTGATTGATCCTATCATAGGGTGCGCAAAGAAATTGTGTGTCTTGATCCATGCTTTTGGTCTATCATATTCATCTTGATAGAGTTCATGAAAAGTAGAAATCCCTTAGTGATCACGTTCTTTCCACAGGTGGGATCTATTAGTACATCCCATTAGGGGACTTGCCATAGATATGGTTGGCTATGTAGAGAGGACCATTGGAAAAATTATAATTCTTAGGTCAGACCTTATGAGGGATGACGTCTATCACCCCTATCATTTCATCCATAGCATTGATATTGACAAAAGCATTGTTTTCATCATTTGTATCAACATTCATCACATCATTCTTTGTAGTTTCATTAGATTTTACAAATGAAATATTGTGTTTGGGTAGTGGGTTGGTAAAAATTTTCAAATTCTAGCTTGGAGGGGCAACAAAGTTATTGCCTTGATTGCTAACACCTCCAATGGATAGATGGCTAGAATTAATGAGGTCCTACACAAGATGTTTAAGAAACTTTCAATGTTCTATGCCATGTCCATTTTGTTGAGGATAGTGGCAATAAGCATTGGATTTAAAGCTCAGGGGTAAAGGTTTATTAGGGTCAAGATTTTTGATGGGTGGCAATGTAATCATTTGTTGTTCTAGCAATTGGGACATTATATTATGAAGGGTATTGGGTAAGGGAGTAAATTGTCTTTCTGGATAGCCATAACTAAAGGGAACCATGGTTTTGATAGTAGCTACTTGGTTATTGATAGTTTGAGTTGGTTGTTGAGGGGGGTTGAATTGAAGGAACCCTCTTTTTTTGTCTAAAAGTTGGGAATTGTTTTGGTTTGGAGGATCGGATCTCTCAATTTAGCTAGAAGTGGAACTTGTATCTCGACTACTAACTAAATTTTGATAATCATAAAGGGTAGTGCATAGGTGCATGAAGGATGGGAATTTCATCATGGTCAAATTTTCTTGAATCTTTGCAAGTTTTCTATGAACATCTTTTGAAGGTGTGGATCGAGAACCTTGACATCAATTTTGGAATAAAGCGATTGATAGCATGAGATAAATCAGTTATCTTTTCATCCTCCTTTTTCTTACATCTGATCAAATCAACCAAGCTCATCATGGGAGTCATATGCACTTGGAAATGGTTTAAAAATACATTAACAAGTTCATTGAATGAACAAATTGAATTTTTTGGTAAAGAAGAAAATCATTCCAAGGCAGTATCTTTCAATGACCTAGGAATTTCTTTTTCCAAAAGTTTATCATCGAGGAAAAAGCAACTACATAAGGCAATGTAGGCATTAACATGTTTATAAGGATCTCCTTTCCCTCCATACTTCTCAAATCTAGGCACGTCTATACCTTGTGGCATTGGGGTTTGCAATATCTCCAAGGAAAATGGACTAATTTTTACATAATTTGTAGGTGGGCCATTTTGGTTTTGGTTAATGGTGGAAATTTTCTTTTAAAGGGATGAAATAGTTTGAAAAAGTTGTGTTATGAAAGGGTCATTTCTTGTGTTAGTGGATGGAAGTGAAATTTGTGATGGAGTGTATGTGTTTTTAGGACAATTGAATGGAATGCTTATAGATGGTAAGGTAGGAGATATAACTTGAAATGCCACATAGGAACTAGGGATGCTAGCAGGAATACCTAGGGAAGGAATCACATTACTAACTTATTGCATTGTTGTTGTGACTTGGGGAGTTGTATAGGTAGGGATTGAGGCTATGGCTGTGGGAGGAGGAATTTGAGTTCCTCCTTGGCTTGTGACATTGTTTGTTGGTTTAGAAACATTAGGGGTTGAAGGAAGATATTTTCCAAAGATCTAAACTATATTTTTCACAAGGTCAAGTCTATATTCACTTTCAAGCATGCAGTGAATGTTTTCTATGGTAGGAATTATAGTAGTTGAAATGTTTTCAAGGATTGTTTGATTTTGCAGGTTTACTAAGTCCTCATGAATTTGAATTATTTTCTCTTGTGGGATATCATTAGTCCTTGGTCCAACTTGCATGCTACTTGAAGGAAAAGTGTTGCTAAGGGTGTTATCCATGCCTAGTGTACTAGTGTCAATACAAGGAGTGGAAGCTCTAGATAACCCAAGATCCACAACGATTGTGCTATCATGAGATGACATGAGTCTTGAACTTATTCTCACTAAGGTATTAGAAATAGGACACTAAACATTCATTCAAAGGATACTAAATGCGGGGTGAATGTAAATGCAATGTAAACTAACAAGAATGAAATGCTTATAATTGAAATTTTGGAAAGTAAAACTAAAATGAAGAAAAAACAAAGAGAAAATCATAAACTAAACTGTAAATACCAAAAAATATAGTGAAAAATATACAATGGGACCGATTCACCCAAGGTGGTGAATGAGTCCAAATACTAATTTTTTTGAAATTTTTTAGAATTTTTGAATTGAATTTTATGCTTTTTAATATTTTCTAATGCAATTCTAAGATTCAAAAGTATAATTTTACTATTTTTCAATGAAATCAAGTGCAAAAATGCAAGCTAAATAAGCTTTTCACTAATGTAAATTTTGATACCCTAGAATGCAAATTAAACAATGCAAAACCTAATGCAATGTTAATGAAATCTAAATATAGGATGCAAATGCACTCCAAATCATAATTATTATGCTCTATATGTAGGTTCACTAAAATGAAATGGTGAAAAATGCTGTCATGGGGAGCAATGGTGCTTCCTCTCACTTCCAGGGTTTTGGACCTAAATAGAGAAAGACCAAAGACCACTTCTCAAAATTTCACTCAAGAATAAACCCTTGAGATTTCAATGCAAAGGAGATTGAAATATAACAGAGGGAAGGTTCTAGGGATTAGATAATGTCTATTATGGGGTTCACCACCAAGTGTAAACTTGGAAAAGAAAATGTTTGAAAACATGGTGTTATATGCAAACAAATACTAAAAATGCAAGTAAACTATGCTAGAAAACTATGAAATTGGAAATGTGCACTTGGAAAATTGAAGGTAGATTGGAGGTTGGTAATCCTAAAAAAATTTGCTATTTATGTTGAATGGGACTCATATGCTAAGCTAGGTGAATCAATTTAGTTTCAGGTAAACTATGTCAGAACAAGTTTCAGATACATGGGTACTTAGATATGCAAAAATACCTAATAGACAGGTATAGTGGAACTCATTCACCAATAGTGGTGAATTAGTCAACTTCTAGATTTCTAAAAATTCAAAACTAGATTCTATAGCTCTCAGTCTACTCTTTTAGTCCTTATTCAAATCTGGGTCCGAAACTACATAATTCAACTTGTAGACCTTCTCTAAGCTTCTCCAAGGTTTTATGGAAACTTTGAAATTTTTGAATTTCTTTGACAACCTTCACAATCTTGCTCCTTGATAAATCAACAACCTAGATTTACAAATTACATGCAAAGAGAGGAAAAAAAATTGTGGGGTTAGTGAATAGGGATTTTCCTTGGTCAAACCCCTTGTTGTTAATTAAACTCTTGAAATGAAAGAAAATATGAAAGGGGAATGATGAATTTGTTGGAAACACAAGGACAAACAATTGAGAGGGTGGGGTGAATTAGTTGTCATAGAAATTTAAACTTATTAGGCTTATTCTTAGATTTGATTAATAACCATGAAAGCATAAATCATCAACACATCATAAACACATATAACACCAAGATTTTTTATGTGGAAACCCTATTAGGGGAAAAATGATGGTGGAGGTTAGTCTACAAGATTATACCCTATTAAAAGTATAAAGAAGAATAAATGGGGAATGCACATACATTCAGGTACAATGCCTAGAGCTCACTGCTCAAATACAACAAGCCTTACTACCCAAAGGAAGAAACACTATCTTGCATAAACATTTGGATTACATCCACAAGATTTTGAATTAAGAAAATGGCATCTGCTAATGCCTAATTACAGTTCTGGTTAAGCACATGAACACTTCTTCACACTCTGCTTCTACCTTCGAATTATTAGGACATTATTCTCACATCTCATTCACACCATGCTTTCAAATTGAAGAAACAATTGCCTATATATATCTACAACAAGAGATTACATTGCTACATGTCAGCTTCAACAAAATAATAAAACATATGCAAATTGTTAGCCCAAGACAATAAATAATTTCAATGTGAATCAACCAATGTCTGCCACAACATAATGAAGACCCAAAAAAAAATCCTTGAACATGAAACACCTTAAAAAATTATTCCACAAAGATCCACAACATGCTACCATCACCTTGTTGGCCATGAACATGAAAAACATCAACACACAAGAGAAAATCACCAATCACAAGCACAATAATCAATGCAAATGTGCAACACAGATAGAGCATGATATAGAAACATCCAAAAACATCATGAATCATTAGAGAAGCACCTGCAATAATTTAATTTACTATAATCACATCATCTTCATTCAAGAATATCAACTGAAGCAATAGAAAAACTGTCAAAACACAACTGCTCATAACTCAATAAACTCTTCATGTGGATCTATGAAACTTAACATGGATAAACTAGATATAGTAAAAAAGAACCATTTAATCCACAACCTTTGATCATCAACGTACTAAGCTCAGAAACATACTGAACTTCACTTCATCACTAACAACGTGTAACTCATTTTATTACAATTTTCTCAATATCCTCAACATATATAGCCTTAAAGACATTAATGTCAATAATGTTGACATCAATGAAAACCACATATCAAAACATCCAACAATCTCCCCTTTGGAATTGATGGCAACACATGATGTGAAAAACACTATCAATGCAATTTTCTCTTAGCACTTTTCTCCCCTTAGGTTTTGACTCTTTTCTCCTCAACTCTTTCACATAACTCTTCTCCCCTTTGACATCAATGACAAAGATACACATTTTTCTCCACACAAACTTTGAACCACATTTCTAAACATTTGACTACTCCCCCGAGTAGTAGCCACCACAACATCAATCTAGATCAAGATATGATTGTGAAATGCACAGACTGATGCAAGTCAATGCATCTTAGTTCTAATTAGGAGGGTAATCACCCCTAGTTTTCCTCTAAGATAATCAAAAGTATCCTTAGGAAACGGTTTGGTAAAGATATCTACAATCTATTCCTTAGTGGGAACATACTCCAATCTGACTTCCTTTTCACTCACCTTCTCTCTCAAAAAGTGAAACTTGATAGATATATGCTTAGATTTTTAATGCAGCACTAGATTCTTAGAAATGTTAATTGCACTTGAATTATCACATAATATAGATATAGGTTCTCATAAAAAACTTTGATATCTTTCAACATCTTCTTCATCCATAATATTCGAGTATAATTGCTAGTAGCAATAATGTATTCTTCCTCTACACTAGATAAAGAAATGGAATTCTTCTTCTTACTTAACCATGAAATCAACTTCTTTCCCAAGAAAAATGCACCACCACTAGTACTCTTTATGCCATTCACATCTCCTACCCAATCAACATTAGTAAAAGCATTCAAAGTAAGGTCATCATCTTTAGGATACCATAGGCCAAAATCAACTGTCCCCTTCAACTATTTGAAAATCCTCTTCAAAACTGTCAAATGATATTCCTTAGGATCAACTTGAAATCTTGCAACAATGCATATGACATTCATGATATCAGGTCTAGTTTGAGTCAAATAGAGTAATCCACCAATCATCAATTTGTATCTAGTCTGATTTGCTTTAGGTGAATCATCATCTTGTGTCAACTTACATCTGGTCACCATAGGTGTACCAACTAGCTTTTAATCTTCGATACCAAACTTCTTTAGTAGTTCTTTCACATACTTGGACTGAGATATAAAGATCCCTTTATCTAGCTAAGTAATTTTCAATCCCAAAAATAATTTCATCTCTCCAATCATAGACATCTCAAACTCACTCTACATCTCATTATCAAACTTCATGCACAAACTATCATCTGGACTCCAAAAATGATATCATCAACAAAGACTTCAACAATCAAATATTTATCATGATCAATCTTGAAATAAAATTACTATTAGAAGTACCTTTATTAAATCCAAGATTGAACAAATAATTGTCTAGTCTGGCATGTACCATGCTCTTGGGGCTTGCTTAATTCCATACAATGATTTCTACAACCAACAAACCATATCTCCTTGATCATTCAATTGAAATCCATCGGGTTGCTCAACATACACTTCTTCCACTTCACCATTTAGGAATGTTGACTTCACATCCATCTGATAGACCTTGAAGTTTTTGTAAGCAACATAAGCAAGAAATAGTCAAACTTCAATCCTAGAAATAGGAGCAAAAGTTTCTTCAAAGTCAATTCCTTCCATCTAAGAATATTCTTTCCATACAAGTCTTGCTTTGTTTCTAACAACTTCACCTTTCTCATTCAGTTTTTTCTGAAAGAACGATTTAGTTCCAATTACAATCCATGTATTATTCTTCTCAATTTGTTGTAGTTCTTCTTTCATTGCTTCCACCCAATTTTCATCTTTGCATGCTTCACTAACACTATTAGGGTTAGTCTTTGAAATCAAACAGTATTCTTCTACAATTCTTCTCCTAGTTTAAACACCTTTGTTCTTATCACCTATAATATGATCTTCTGAATGATTTACCTTACATACCTTGGAGCCTTAGGATGTTCTTGAACTTTGGGCTCTTGTGATCTCACTTCTGCACTTTCACTAGTTCCTCTTGATTTTCCTGATTCACCAGAATGATCTAAATGTATTTGAAGTCTAAATTTTCTTTCCTTTATCTCAACTATGATTTTGATCATTTGAATCATATCTACAAGTTTTTGATGGTCTATCTATGTCTTCACCAACCTTGATCATTAGCACATCTCAACTACTCCAACATTCATTCCTTTCCACAAGCAGCATCTTGAGTTTCCTATTCTTCCTTTCCACAACTCTATTTTGATGAGGGGTCCACGAGGCAGATAATTGTCTCTTTATCCCATGCTCTTCATAGAAAGAATTAAACTCATGGTAAGTGAATTCACCACCTCTATTTGATCTCAGACATTTAATCTTCAAACCTATCTCTGTCTCAACCATAGCCTTAAAAATATTGAATTTCTCTAGAGCTTCAGATTTTCCCTTAAGGAAGTAACCCATGTCAATCTAGATTAATCATCAATAAGTAACATGAAGTACCTATCTCCTTGTAAAATTTCAATTCTAGAAGGACCACACAAATCAGTATGAACAAACTCTAACACTTTATTTGAACAATGTTGTTTGCTCCAAAATGAAATTCTAGTTTTCTTCCCTAGCTGACATTCCTTGCATATAGTATTAGTAGGCTTTACCAACTTACGAATATGTCTCACTGCTTGAGTAGAGCTTATCTTGATAATATTGTCAAAGTTTACATGACAAAATATCCTATGCCACAACCAACTTTAATTAACTTGAGCAATTAGAAAACTTTTACCAATAGCATTCATGTGAAAAATATTACCTTTTGTTTTTGTGCCTGAAGCAATCACATTTTTGAAACTCCCCAATATTCTACACTTTTCATCCCTAAATTGAAGATTGTATCCCTTGTCAACAATCTATCCAACACTTAAGATTATGCTTCAAACCTTCCACATATAGAACATCATCAGTATTATTCTTACCATCAAGAGAAATGGATCCTCTACCATGGATTACACTAGCTTTGTCATCACCAAATCTTCTAACACCACCATCATACTTTCCCAAGCTCACAAATTTACTTTTATCACCTTTCATGTGATGAGAGAATCCACTATCAATCACCCATTCATCTTTTTCTTCAACTTGGGCAACTATGGCTTTCTCCAAATTTGTGCACTTAGTATATTCAATAGGAACTAGATCATTTTCTTTGATAGAAATAAATACTCATTCATCCTCACTTACATTCCCTTTAGCAGATTCATCATCTACCACACCTTCATCAGCAGCATAGTAACACTTTCTTTGAAATCTAGACTTGTTAGGTATTGGCTTAGGAACTCTTTTCGAACACCTTGATGCAAAATAACCTATCTTATTGCAAGGAAAATAATTAATAGGAAATTTCCCTTTGTACTTACCTTCCCCTCTGGCTTCCCTTTTGACAATAAGTGCTTCAAGCTCATCTAGTTTTCTCTCCTCTTCTTCAATCTCTCTCATTTCCTCCTCATACTTGAACACTTTTCTAGAAGAACATTCTCTCGGATAATATCTCTACTTATCCTTTCTAGAGGTAGTAGCTTTGAATGCAGATTTTGTCTTAGGAAGAGCATCACCAAACTCACTTAACTCAAAGGAAATAAGCTTACCAATCAACATGTCTTTGGTTACATTTGTCGCAATTTGGATCTCCTCAATAGTAGTAGCTTTGGCTTTGTATGTAGCAGGAAAATATCTAAGCACTTTAGTGACAATCTTTGATTCATCCAATGTTCCACCAGCACATCTAATACTACACACAAGTTCATTCACTCTTTGCATAAAAGAGTTAATGTTCTCATCATCACCCATTCTCAACATTTCATATTTCCCTTTCAGGCTTTGCAACTTAGCAACCTTCACATGTGCATCACCTTCATACAAAGTTTCCAACTTTTTCCATATCTCATAAGTAATCTTCAGATCCATTACATTTGTCATCTCAAAATCATTCAAAGCACTCAACAATTCTTCCATAGCCCTAATATTGTACTTGGCATCCTTAATCACAATAGCTATAGAAGGACCATTCTATGGGATGATATACCTATTCTTTGTAATGTTCAAGAAAGGTTCACCAATACATCTTAGATGACACTCCATTTGAGCCTTCCATAGAGAATAATTTGTTCCATCAAATCTCGAACAATCCTTCTTGTATGTTGCCATCCTCGATCACCTCAAGCTATCAAAATTATTCCAAGGAACCTGGTATGATACCAATTATTGGAAGCACAAGGGAAAATAACTAAGAGGGGGGTGAATCAGTTGTCCCAAAAATTTAAACTTATTAAACTTATTAACCTTATTCTCAAATATGATTAATAACCATGAAAGCATAAATCATCAAAACATCAAAAAAACACATAACAATAATATTTTTTATGTGGAAACCCTATTAGGGGAAAAATCTTGGTGGTGGTTAGTCTACAAGATTATACCCTGTTAAAATTATAAAGAAGAATAAATGGAGAATGCACATGCATTCAGGCACACTGCCTAGAGCTCACTGCTCAAATACAAAAAGGCTTACTACCCAAAGGAAGACACAATGTCTTACAGAAACATTTGGATTACATCCACAATATTTTGAACTAAGAAAATGGTATCTATTAATGCCTGATTATAGTTCTAGTTAAGCACATGAACACTTCTTCACACTCTGCTCACTCTTCTTCACACTCTACTTCTACCTTCAAATGATTAGGACATTATTCTCACATCTCATTCACACCATGCCTTCAAATGGAAGAAACAATCACTTATATATATTTGCAACAAGAGATTACATTGCTACATGCCGGCTTCAAAAAAATAATAAAACATATGCAAAATGTTGGCCCAAAACAATAAGTAATTTTCAATGTGAATTGACCAATTTTAGCCACAACATAATGAAGACCCAAAACAAAATCCTCGAAAATGAAACACCTTCAAAAAATATTCCATGAAGATCCACAACACGGTACCATCACCTTGTCGGCCATTAACATGACAAACATGAACATGCAAGAGAAAATCACCAATTGTGAGCATAGCGATCAATGAGGACTTGCAACATAGATAGAGAAAAATCTAGAAACATCCACAAAAATCATGAATCACTAGAGGAGCATCCACAACAAATAAACTTACTAGAATCACATCATCTTCATTCAAGAACATCAACGAAAGCAACAGAAAAATTGTCAAAACACAGCTACTCATAACTCAATCAAATCTTCATACGGATCTCTGAAACTTAACATGGATAAACTATATATACTCAACTAAAAACCCTTTAATCCACAACCTCTGATCATCAATTTACTGAACTCAGAAACATATTAAACTTCACTTCATCACTGGCAACTTGCAACTCATTTTAATACAGTTTTCTCAATATCCTCGACATATACAGCCTTAAGGACATTAATTCCAATAGTGTTGACATCAATGACAACCACATATCAGCAACATCCAACAAAATTAACAAAATACAATGTTGCAACTCAAGGTTCCTTTTTTATACATAGTTAGGTTAGGGTTTATGTTTTGTTTTGGCTTGTTTCTTGAGTGCTCTAGAGTGTTATTTCCCTCTATCAACTTTGTTTCCCAATAAATAAAGTAGTGGTCATACTAATCTAGGTATGGATTCCTTACTTCATCCCTATTTAAAGCCACTGTTGCCCCACATTTCTACTTTGGTCCATGGAAGTCATTTCATTCACTTAGAATTGGCTAAGTCCTTCCAATATGGTGCTTTGTCTAGTCCCACGAACTTAGCCAATGTTTTAGGTAGTTCATGTAACTCCCCACTTTGCTGCCTAGACTTTTTTACCATTAATGTTTGAGTTATTTTTCATTCAGGATAAAAAAAATATAGTTTGTTGAACTTTCCCATTTCCTGCCTAGTGTAAGAATTGTTAACTAGGAAGCATATTGAGATGGCATTTCAACTCAGGCACACTTTTATGGGGTTCATTGAACTCTCCACCCTTCTACCTCTAGACATTTTTCCTTCAAATTTTCAAAAAGCATTTATGATGAAAAAATGAAGTGATAGCCACCACATGTTGTATGGAAAATAAGGGATAATAAATTCCCATCTACTCACATTCTTTCTACAGGTTTTGAGAAGGTTTCAAGTGCTAGAAAAAGATAACCGGTTGGTACTGAAAGTCTAGAGGTCCACCTTTGTGTCTTATCTAGAAAACCTAGAAAGAGACAATTATTCACCCATGAATATTTTGAATTCCCAAATTGAGTTTTTAGTAGAAAAGGGGAATTACATGAATGAAATAATGAAAAATTGGCTAGCCAAACCTAAGCAGGGCAAGTCCCAATTACCTCATAAATTACACGAAACTCATTTTGTGGAAGAGATGGCTAACATTGTGGTAACATCATGGAATTACTACACAAAATCGGGGGAAATGAGGATGTACACTAGTTTGAAGAATGGATGCATTTCATCATCCAAATTATGCTATATGTACAACAATTTCTTGACTGGGTAGAGATTATCAAAGACCACATGCATCACTTGATGGATTTCTTTACTCTCAACAAATTCTTCTATATGTCCTCATTCCTAATTTACGCCATTGCCAGTACAAGACTCTGGCATGAATTAAGACCAAGTGACGTACCTCCAGGGAAAGTACCCATTTATGATTACCTTGATAAGTTGTAGCTTCATAAAAAAATTCAGCATTTTAGGAGGATAACTGATACTTTCACTATGAGGATGGTAAGAGAATTACAGGGGAATCCTGCAAGGCAATTGTCACATGAGGCAATTCAATTTGTAGGTTTTTACTATAGTCATTTCACTCAATTTCAAAGATTCTCTTACATAAGAGTTGGTGGATACGCTAGTTTTCCATTCAAATTGCCTAAATATCTTGAAGATAAGTGGGTTGTAATTGAAGCATGTAGGAAATTAGTAGATGTAAATAGGATATGTCAAAAAAGAAGAGTGACTTTTTCATATCCCTATTGGATTTGATTCTTATAATTATCTATCTATGTTTGATGCCCTAAATATTGAGAAGGAATTGTCTAATTATAATTTCATTTCATATTAGGAATAGTTTCCTTTTGATTTGAAAGATTATGTTAAGAATAATTTAAAACTAAGCCCTAACTTCTTTCACCAACCAAGTCTTGAAGACTTTTGGGCTGATTGTTATGATGAATATGAAGTCATAAGAAGGAGTTTGATGATATTTTCTATGGAATAGATCATTATCTATAACTTGAAATGGGATTTGTAGGGCATTGTGAAAGATGGGTCTAAAATGGTAGATCTAGTTTATAATGAGTTAATAGAAAATCATCCTATTCCTACCATGGAAAGGAGCATTAAGGAAAGGAAAACTATTGAAGAAAAAAATTGATGTTTTAGCCAATACATAGGAGTGGGTGACCAAGAAAAGAATAGACCAGTCTCATCCTCACACTAGGACTCAAAATACTCATCCTTTCGAGGGTATTTCCCAAAATTTTGTAAGTATACAATCAGTTGGCACTGCCTCCCATCCATTACCATCAGGGACTCAAGGATATGGTGGTGATGATCAACCCAATATAAATATGTTTTCATAGACTTGTGGGGAGGATATTCTTAACCTACCCCTTCTATAAAAATGGAAAGGAGAAGATGAGGAAGAGGGTTTGTAAAATTTCAATATGAACACCTCCTCTTCTCAGGATGAGTCACCTGTAAAGGAAGTAACTACATCATAGAGGTTATAGATTGTTTCACCTATATGATACAACAAACTAGTGGACACCCCCTTGTTTCCAAGACATTATTCGGGTCTTCAAGTTTCAAAGTAACTAATTTTCTAGTTACTCCTTCCTAGATAGAAGATACTTTATCTAGGAAAAGGAAGGTCGTGCATCCTAGTCTTCCCAAACAAGATATGGTAGGTTAATTACTACAAAGAACCCCAACCCCAAAACTAAAGAGATAAAAGACTACTGAAGGCTGGTGGACGATGTGGAATCAAGATGCCTCCAATTGGAGATTGTGCATCCTTCAACAAAAAATGATATCACTCAGGAAACAATGAGTGAATTTGAGCTTAACAAAATAGATCTTGTCCTTATACTAGAGATGGATATGTTCAAATTTTCCAAGTGTTTGTATCCAGGATGGTTGAATGATAAAAAAAAGATAAGGAAATTAAGGATGAACTAAAAACTCGTGTTCAAGCCTTGACTAAATGTTTAAGGTCTATTTTCAATCTTGTTCTTCAACTAGTCTCCCAAGTTGATTCCTCTATGGAATCCTTAACTCTAATTGGAAAAAAATCCATGACCAAAATGAAAAATTTCCAAACCCTATATAGGGTTGTTGAAGAATGGAGTGAGTGTCTGGCTAAAAAGTGAAGCCTTGTTATTTTTGAATCTATAAAATGTTTGCAAAAATTAAATTCTTTGAGATCCATTTTTGGGGAGACAGATTTTTGTAGTTGAAAAAGAAGGAAGTCATGGAGTAACTACCAAACCAAATTATAAATAATATTAAATTGGGATATGGAAAAGCTTGTTGTAGAACAAATTATACCTAATGCCGCAAACACCCATTCTATGTATGGAACAATGGTGTAGAATGGAAGTTGTAGATTGCTAAACAAGGTCTACAGAAACTTCAGGAAATTATAGTTAAATGTAATATCATTTCAGAGGAAGCATAGGTTACTTTGGTTGCTCTTAGATTATAATGGGACAAGGTGAAATTGGGGATGATGCAAATGTCAAAATCTTGATAGATAGTTTCCAAAGGATAATCAAGGAAACACTTGATTCACCTTCATTCAATTCAAAACATCTAAATAAACTTAGTAAATTACACCTATTGGATGTTGTGGTTGTGTTGTTGATATGTGGTTGTCATTGATGTTAACACTATTAGCATTGATGTATTGTAGGCTGTATATGTCAAGGATATTGAGAAAATGTTAAAGAAAGAGTTGCAAGTCGATAGTGGAACAGTGAAGGTCATTAAGGTGTCTTGTTCAACACATTGATGATCAATCATTATGGAATAAAGGGTTTATTGTTGAGTGTATCTAGTTTATCAACCAAAAGTTTCAGAGGTCCACATGAAGATTTAATCATGTTATGAACAGTTGTGTTCTAACCATTTTTTTGTGGCTTCAATTAGTGTTCCTAATTGGATTTGATGTGATTCTAGTAATTTTAGTTGCTACAGATGCTTCTCTGATGATTCTTGGTGCTTTTGAATGGTTCTAGATCATGCTCTAATTTTGTTGCACATCCACATTGATCAGTGTGCTCATGGTCAGTGATTTTTCTCTTGTGTGTTTGGGTTTTTATGTTCTTGGCCGACATGGTGGTTATAACATGTTGTGGATCCTTGGAGATTAAAATTTGAATGTTTGGTGTGATCGAGGATACTATTTTAAGTCTTCATTATATTGTGGTTGATGGTGTTTGATTGACATTGAAAATTTACTTGTAAATTTGGACTGACGTTGTGTATATGTTTTTTTTTTTTTTTGGCCAACAAAGTTGTTGATGTAATTCCATGTTGTGGATATATAAGAGTGGTTATTTGTTTGAAGTTATGAGAGGAAGAAGTGACAAAAAATAGCAAGTGTGTGAATAGTGATCTAATCATTCAAATGCAAAGCAGAGTGTGAAGAAGTGTGACTGAAGTGTGAATGAGTATTTATGTGCTTAACTAGAGCTATAATCAAGCTTTTGTAGAAGCTATTTTCCTAGTTCATACCTTGTAGATCTAATCTAAATTTCTATAAGATAGTGTGTCTTCTTTGGGTAGTGAGCCCTCTTTTATTTGAGCAATGAGCTCTAGGAAGTGTTCCTGAATGCATGTGCATTCCCATTATTCTTCATTATACATTTAATAGGGTATAATATTGTGGACTGACATCCACCATGGTTTTTCCCCTAATAGGGTTTCCACATAAAAATCTTGGTGTTCTTTGTGTTTCTGATGTGTCAATTGTTTGTGGTTTATTTTTCCTTCATTAGATTTGAGATTAAGTTAAGTCAAGTTTGAAACTTTAAATATTATATAACAACTTATACAGCCCCCCCCTCTCAATTGTAAACTTGGATGGATGATTGGTGCACTTGATTTGAGGGATGTATGAGCACAAAATAGTCTATGCTTCGGGACACTACATCCTAACACACCTTTATTATGATCTTGGTCATTTTTTGTTTCAAGAGATCGATATTATGGTGCACTATACACTTCTACAAGTGTGGTGCCTCAAGCATATTACATGCACCAGGCCTATTGGGTTCCCTTGTGCTATAGTTGTAGGATACCCATGAGCATTTGATTATGCTCTAACACTTGTTGCAGTATGAAGATATACATTTTTGTAGCATGAGATTTGACTAGCTAGGGGAGGATGAGTTCCTATGGACACCTTATCTACTCAGTCTATAGTGGCCAAACCCAACAGGACAGCTAAGGAGGATGCAAATGAATATGTTTTTGGTTAGGTGACATGACTATGTTGTATGACCTTTCTATTATGTGTGAGTCATGTGATAGATTGGATAGGTATAGAAACCAATGAGGGTATGTCCCTTCATTAGGTGATCAATGTGGAGTGCTTAGAGGCTAGGTGATATGGTTCAGCTTACTATAGATAATGTTCGGGAGAGTGATTCTAATGATTCAAGTCATGACCGACCACCAACTTCTAATATTGATGATGTCGGAAGCACAAAGGAGCACGACGAGTGGTGGTTAGTGACATGACCAACTCCTATATTTTCCATGGATTTCCTTATAGGTGATGTGGGGATAGCACCAGATGAGGGAGATGAGCTAGAGGAGAGGTCTGAGGATGTATGATATAGGTTGGCAGATATATTTACTAATGTTATCAATGATGAGTATGATTTAGAGGCTGATCTTGACTATGAGGACCAAGATAGAGGATAGGAGGATGAGGGTGATGAGGATTATGAAAAAGATGATTATTATGAGGACAACCCACCCCTGAGTGAGGGTGATGAGATAGCAGCTAAGGATTTGCACGAGCATGGAGAGTCCTCACACACTTATATGACTAGATCACATGTAGTAGCTAGAGCATACATTCGGACCCACAGTTAGAGAGAGACTAGCGTATCCTCCATGCCCCCCAGAGAGGATGAGGTTGATATTCATCAACCATTTAGAGACATAGGTGATGATTTTTGATTTTACACATGTACTTTAGTATTGTATGCTTTGTATATATATATATATATATATCATGATTATGTTTACTGATTGTGTACCTTTTCTATCTTGTAGGAGTGATGAGAGATTGGTGAGAATTCTATTATCAAGATACTATAGAGATAGTGCCTACACCCATCAACAAGGAGGAGATGGATCTTGACTATGTGCCCCCACTGATAGTGGAGGAGGAGCCATAGTTTCTCAGACCTTTTGTGAGGTTACGAATAGTGTATGAGAGCATGAGCAGATGGATTTTTCAAGCTAAGAGTGCAGGACAATCATCGGATACCTTAGTAGAGGTTGAGAGACTGCATACAAAGCTAGCACAAGTACAAGCAGAGAGGGATCATATGGTATAGGATCATCATGTGGCTCTTGGTTGAGTACACAGTCTAGAGTATGCACTCAGACTTGGCATTTCATGGTCATGTTCACACATGATCGTCTCATGACATCTGGGGACCAGATCATGAGCGTCAGAGCCTGACGGGTCTAGCTCTCACAAACCTTTGTGATTTTGTATATGATATTGAGATGTGCATAATTTTTTTTTTTGAGATATATATATACATACATGCATTCATACATACATACATACATACATACATACATACATACATCTATATATATATATGTATTATGTATGTACATGTATGTCATGCACATTTGATTTTGTTATTATTTTTCTTAATTTGTTCGAATGCTAAATTTCAATGTGATTAATTAATTAAATAACTTATGATAAAATTATTTAATTAATTTCTACATTATTTAGCATGATTGATGTGATCTAATGTAAAATGTATTTCAGTTTCACTTTAGATACAACACTGTTGATTTGAAAAAGTATCTTAAACTAGATACACCTATAATTCATATAAGGATCAAACTTAACATAACATGAGGATGAATAGTATGAAATCTAAAGTAATTATAAAAAGGATTTAAATAATTACCTTAGTGTTGAAGACAAACACATGATCAATTGTCAAGAATGAAACAATGTGACAGTTATTTAGACTAACACCAAATAATTTTAGACAACACTCCTTTAACAATCATACTATTCAAAGGGATTAGAGGTAATACTGATGCAAATGTACAACATTAATAGGTTCGTTAAGGGGTGGGTATGTGCAGGATCATCATGGAAAAAACATGCCCTTAAGTGGCAAAAAATTCAGAGAAATCTGAGTTAGGAAACTTGACATAAAAATTTGAATAAGTTATATATATTATTTCAAAAATATGTAAGAAAAGAATTTGTAGCAAATTGAATGTATTTTCTAAACTACTAGGTTTGTTTAAAAAAAAATCTATTTGGTGAAAATTTGAAATTTCAATATAGTAGTACTTAAATTTCAAGGAAAAAATAAGTACGTGTCTGTCTGACCACCCTAACAACAATAAAATGATAATATTTTTTCATAATATTTTAGATATAACTAGAGGAATCATGTCTCAATGTGATGCATATTTTTTGTAATTTGTTTCCAAGTAAATAATTAATTATGATTTTTTTATTACAACTTTTAAAAATATAAAAACTTGTATGTCTGACCACCTTAACTTGGTCAAAACTTCATGAAATTAAAATTTTTTTTTTAATCCTATAGTATGCAAAGCATAGAATGTGACACATGTTTTAGATTCAAAAATGTGATACCATTTGAAAGCTATAAATTTTTTAATCAACCTATCAATCAGGACTTTAGTCATAATTTGAATAGAAAATGAATAATAATTACTTATTAAATTCAAAGTAAAGCATAATTTATATTGGTGGAAATCTAGAATCTCCTTTAAAAACCCTTTTCGTTTCATCAATTTTGGGTAAAAAAAAATCATTAGCCACATACCCATCATATTACCACTTTTTGGCCCATCATGATCCTACACATACCCAGGGGTTCCATCAAGCTCTATTAAGACATAGGCACCAAATCCATAACTAGTATCAACTATGTAAGGTACTAACCAATTAGGGCTGAATTTATCTTTATCTTCATGGTCAGTAGTAGTATTGCATTGATTCTCATAAAGAACAAAATCACCCTTATGAAACGTATGAGGAATGACACGAGTATTGTGTTTTTGTTGTAATTGTTTGGTGTAAGCTTGGAGATGCTCAAGAGTGTTAATGCACTTTTCATCAAGCATTTCAAGCTGGTGTAAGTGGCTTCATCAATAAGGTCTTGAAGAGCAATTGATAACATAGGAATTACTTACTCCAAGGGCATGATTGCATCAATGCCATAAACAAGGTTATAAGGTGTAGTTCACATAGATAATCTAACACTTGTTCTATAAGCCCAAAGCACATAATGTAATTGGGTATGCCAATCCTTATGATGTTTTTTATTTTTTTTCTTGAGGATTTGTTCCAGACTCTTATTAGTGCTTTTAGCTTGTCCATTGGATTGCAAATAATATGGTGTGGAAAATTGATATTGAATGTTTAACGTTTCAAGAAATTTCTTTAGCTCGTTGTTCTTAAATGGGGTTCCATTGTGTAAAATGATTGCAAAAGGAAGACCAAAGCAAGCAATTATGTGTTCCAATATGAAATGACAAATTACTTCAATATTTGTAGATTGAAGTGGAATAGCTTGCACCTAGTTTATGAAATAGTCTGTTGCAGTTATAATAAATGTGTCTAGTGGAAGAGGGTGGTGAAATTTTCCCAATAAGATCCAATTGCCATACTGAAAAAAGGCCAAATGGGAATTCGAGCAAAGGGCTCAGAGGCAAGAGCATGAATTGGATTACTATGTTCCTGACATTTATGACATCATTTAATGTAAGTGAAATATTATTTCTCCATATGTCTTCAATCATAACCCATATAGATAAGTTTTTGCACTAACGATCATCCTCCAAAATGACCTCCATAGGCACCAACATAAGTAGAGGACTCACGTCTGGATGTGATGCATAATTTTTTGTAATTTTTTTCCAAGTATTTAAATAATTAATTATGAATTTTTTATTACAACTTTTAAAAAATATAATAACTCATATGTCTAACCACCTTAACTTGGTTAAAACTTCATGAAATTCAATTTTTTATTTTTTTAATCCTATAATATGCGAAGCATAGAATGCGATGTATATGTTTCAGAATCAAAAAATGTGATATAGTTTGAAAGCTATAGAATTTTACAATCAACTTACCAATTAGGACTTTAGTCGTAATTCAAATAGAAAATGAATAATGATTATTTATTAAATTCAAAGTATAGCATAATTTATATTGGTGGAAAGATGGGAATCTCCTTTGAAAACCCTTTTCATTTCATCAATCTTGGGTAAATAAAAATTGTTAGCCACATACCCTATACATACCCATCATATCACCACTTTTTGGCCCATCATGATCCTACACATACCCTGATGTTCAATATGAAAATTCAGCAAAATGAATCAACAATTATGACATTTCTATAGGCTACTATTGTACTCTAAAGATCTTTCACCTAAAGGAGAGAGATAAAACCCCAAAATTGAAGTGGTTCACTCAAATAAAGAATTGCATGATGGAAATATGACTAAATGAAATGTTGTAAATGCAACTAAATAATTTGTAATTGATTGAATATTGACGCAAAACCTATTAAATATGCAATTTTTTAAAACATTGTGAGGTTTGAAAAAGACTTAAAAACAATGAACAAAAATGCAAATTAAACCAAACAAAAAGTTGTGTTTCAGAATGTGTGCACTTGTAAAGCTAAAGATGACTGGAAAGCACTCTAGAAATCTAGAAAATATGACTTTTATGTTGACTGGGACTCATTCACCACCCTAGGTGAATCAGTCCTAGGATAGGGTTTTCTACTTAGAAACTAGTTTCTGTAAACTAGGTGTCTGGATTTGCATCTAACTCTAAAAGTCACCTCATGAGGGACTCATTCACCTTGCATGGTGAATCAGTCCACTTTTAATTTTTTGCAAAATCATATATCTCTATTCTGCACTTGTAGACACACAAAATTGACATCATGCATTCCTCATATTTAATTAAATTCTTGTTCATCCATTCATCAAATAAATCAAGTTCATTAAATTCAATCTCTAAAGTCGTCCATTTAAATTAAATAAATTCATCATTAGCACTAACATCAGCTTCTTTGATTAAATAAATCAAATCTTTTTTAATTAAATCTAAAAAAAAATTCTTCTCATTTTGATTTATTTTAATCCTAAAATATAAGTAAAAAGTCAAAATCACCTAATCCCTTATTAAACTAATCAAATCCTGATTAATTTAATCCTAATCACTTGTATTCTCTAGATTCCACTTGCACATGAAAATGCATTTAAATCATTTATTCAAATATTTATTTATTTTCAAATTGGCATCTTTGGGTAATATTCTCCAAGTTTGAAATCTCCCCCCAAATTGACATGTACATCCAACAAGGCATTTAAGATCTCATACATGTCTCTTACATGTCTATTGCACAAATCAAACTTAGCATTCAACTTATCTTTTCATCAAATTCAAAATTCAAATCTCCCCCTCTTTGGCACATTGACCAAAATGTGCTTATTCCTCAAGCTCTCATATGTTGACAAGTGACACTTTATCATTGGCTTATCTTTTGTCCCACATCCTCTATATCTTTCAATCCTCCATCATCCTTTCTTATAAATAAAGAGTTTCTCTATTGTATTACTCCTCCACAACTCCACAATCTTAGGCAACTTGATACACATTCATCTTGCATTTGGTCATCCTCTTGCATCCTTTTATCATCTAGGAGCTTATCAAGGGTTGGGAAAAGGCTTCTTTCCATAGAAGCACCAATCCACTATGAGATAAAGTTTGATTCATGTTATTATGTGTTTTATTTAGCTTCCTTGGTTTCTTAGTTGCATACCTAACATGATTCATTATTTCATAGAGATGTGTTGATTTTCTTTGTTTTGACTAACCATGCTAATGTTTTTTATAGTTAAAGCATATGCAGATTTAGCTTCTACAACACCTTGACACCTATACAACACTTTCTGATAGAACCTAAATTGGGATCTCGAAAAATT
>VDFB02125322.1:54071-77906 GCA_007258455.2 Sequoia sempervirens | reverse complement strand
CACAAATCCTCAAGCTCTGCCATACATGCAAGCTACAAAAAATTACATAAATTATAGTATTTTCCCCCTTCGTAGCATGCAAACTCTTTCCCCCAAAAAGCTACCAAAAATCAAAAATCTCGCCCATAAATAGAGCTCCTTTCCAATTTGGAGCCAAAATAACATTCAAATTTGAGTTTCGGCGATTTGACGCTCAAATTACAATTTGAAATTCAAATTTAAATTCACATTCAAAAATTAGTACATTTCTAAAAATGCCCCAACTTCCGAAAGCCATAACTTTTAATCCGACCATCAGATTTTCAATGATAATACCTTTTCGGAAAGCTCTCGAAAAGACGATGAGGCATAAAGTAGGCCTATGGCCAATTACTTTGGGTTTTTGCAAATTTTTGGGCCCATCTGGAGCCTCTAAGGGCCTCAAATTTGGCTTCAAATATTTTAATAGCTAAAGGGGTATCCAGAAATGCAAAAGCGTCTAAGAAACAACCAACATGAAATTAAAATCTTTCTTTTTTGGGTGATGCAGATTTCACTTGATGCCCTGCATCAAAATATGTTATTGGAAATCCCAAAATAAAATTCATGCTAGTATCCTACCAAGGTCTTTGTAAAACTTGTAATTGGCTTATGCATCCAAACACTCTGATCACTACGCTTTGTAACTTGATAATTTCTACAACTCTAAGAAAAAATCCTCACATCCACAAATATTTCTAGAGAAAATAATTATATTCAAATATGCCACTTTAATATCTAGCCTTAAATGTTCTACAAAACCATGATTGTTGCTTGATTATATTCTCTTATTGAACTCCTTGCAATACACAATCAACTCCCATTGAAAAACATATCATTCTAAATTAAATAATCATTCTATTTGCATCTATCCATGCTCATCAATTCTTTATATGCTCTCCATGCTTCTACAAAAATCAAGGTAAAATTAATACAAATTCTCCAATTCCTCAAATATTCTCATTTTTCTTAAAAAATTTACTTTTTAATTTCATACATTAATAGCCTTATTTAATTTTTCATTCATATCATTTGACACAAAACTATAACATTGTGCAAATTCTAACATATAACTTCTCTCTAATTTACCTAGCTTTATTGTTCAAATATTAGAATGTTTGATGATTTTATATGGAAAAAATTCCTTTGCTAATAATTAATGTCTTCACATCTTCAATGAGTGAATTATGACATTGAATTGATTGTCATACACTAATTATCTCCTTCCATCATTCAATTTTCCAGTAAAATATTTTACTAGTTTTGACTCTTGGGCTCAACAATGCTCCTATTGTAGTACCAACACAAGTATCACAATAACCTTGAAATATATTATTAAAATATGACAAAGATAATCATATTAGTTCTATCACATTCTTATTTAGCAACTCAAAACTTCTTTCTACTAATGTCAACTTCATTTCCTCATTTCTCATTATTTTCCTAATTAATGGTGCACAAATGCCACTAATCTTCTTTTTGATCTTCCATTAAAAACTTCTCAAATGAAAAGATCTTTTTATAGATAACTAGCACTTGCACCAATGGGAGGTTCAAGGAAAACACCGATAGGAAAGCAGAGGTATGGACATAAAGAATTTTAGCATTACATGATCAAGTATATTTAAATTCTAACATATTATCTGCTTCAAATAAAGTGCTTTGAGAATTACATAGAAAGAAGTGATAATTCCTGCAGTGTAGTCTGACTGGAGCCTCAGAGCTGCATTGAAGAAACCATACATGTAGGTCTTCTTTGATTTCAATCCACTACCTGCACCCAACAAGAAAACAATGAGCGAATGAAGTTGATTAGATACCTTGAGAGACAATGGGATGAAGCACCTATTCATTGCATTGGCAGTCATCTTAAATAAAGATGGAGAAACTTTGAATGGTGGGTGTTACCTGAAGATATGTCTAATGTTAAAGTGACAGAGGATTCATCTTTTGACACTCTTTGATGTTGGGGACCCGAAAGATTGGAATGATTGGAATATCCTTACGGAAACTTCATTGTTTTGAAATGATCAGTTACAGCCTTACAGGCTTGCCTTGTAAGGATGGTAGTATAGGGTTATGAGTTGCAGTAGCAGCTGTAGCTGAGAGGTCAATGAAAGGCCATAGCAAGATAAACATAAGATTGACATGAAGAATAGTAAGAAGCTGAGACATTGCACAAGTGAAGGAAAGCTACTACTACTCTGTTTAGTGCTAGTGATGGGGATACTCTGTTGTTGTGGTCATGGAAATTATTAGCCATGTATAGAGCAGAGGAACTGGATGGATGATGAAACTTGAAAGCAGAAAAAGAAAATAGCAAACAAAATTGAGAGTAATTTCTATCACTCTTGGATTCCTTAGGGACAAAAGCTAATTCTGGGACTTGATTATTGTGAATCACCTTGGACGTTAATACACTGACTTTAATTATTACATAACTAAAACAAATTTGGCGGTTGGAAATTCTCAAGATTTGCTTTGGTTTCACTCAACAGCATGAGATGTAAGGGGACTTCAAATGTTTAAATACGTCAGAAAGTGGGAAGACATCAAATCACAATGTTTTAATTCCAATGTATTGTTGAATTTACTAAATCTTCCAAAATCACAGTCATTGATCTCCTTGGTCAAAAGAATTTAATATGATTGATGATGATATTGCTATTGTGTTTATCAGCATGCAAACCATCTTTCCTAATACATAAATTATAAAAAATGGTGTTGTTCGCTACAGGAAGAATTGAAAGATAAACAGATGTGTCATTTTATTACTTGGTGCATACTCAAACAGTATTTCATCACGTAGAATAAGATATGAATATATTTTACCATCCCAAATAAAAGTTAAAGCAAGCCAAACAACAAAGCTCACAATTTTGAGCATAAATCCCTGAAACTTTTTTTGGGTTTAATGATCTTGTCTTCCGTAGGATTTGAAGCCTTTTTGAATTTTTACACAATGGCTATTAAGATGGTGTGAAAAAATCAACCAAAGGTGGCTATTAAGATGGTGTGGAAATTGGCATTTTAACAGTTTGCCTAATGATGGATACAAGATGCCCTGATACATTTGAGTGCATAAATCAGCCACCCATCTACATTACACAAAACCAAGCAGGAAATATTTTGAAAATTGTAGAAACCCCGTTATATAGAGATACAAAACCACAAACAAATGTCTGCAACCCTCCATAAAGTCATTTGTAAGATTTTCAACAGATACAAGTCATAAGCTACAGAAAATGGAATTCAACAGAGGAGACAGTACTTGGAAGTTCTGGCATGGGGATTGTATGCATAGTGGTTGAAGGTTAATAACCTGTGAATCATCCATCTCATACCAGTTGTCAAAGCCAAAGGGTACAAAGTAATAATAGTGACCAGAATATAGAGAAAACCCAGCATGTACAAGTGTCGTTCTCAAAACAGTCAAGGGAACCATAAATCCTATAAATAACCTCACCATTTGCTAAATTAATCAATGATAAGTGTTTCATAGGTATCTAACTACAAACGCTAATCACTGTTTAGCTGAAAAATATCATGTAGTTGTCTTTAAATTGCATGTGGATAGTCCTAACAGCCCTAGGATAGTCTAATGAACCCAAGATTCATTTGAGTGCATAAATCAGCCACCCATCTACATTACACAAAACCAAGCAGGAAAGGTTTTGAAAATTGTAGGAACCCCGTTATACAGAGATACAAAACCACAAACAAATGTCTGCAACCCTCCATAAAGTCATTTGTAACATTTTCAACAGATACAAGTCATAAGCTACAGAAAATGGAATTCAACAGAGGAGACAGTACTTGGAAGTTCTGGCGTGGGATTGCATGCATAGTGGTTGAAGGTTAATAACCTGTGAATCATCCATCTCATACCAGTCGTCATAGCCAAAGGGTACAAAGTAATAATACTGACCAGAATATAGAGAAAACCCAACATTTACAACGATAAGTGTTTCATAGGTATCTAACTACAAACGCTAATCACTGTTTACCTGAAAAATATCATGTAGTTGTCTTTAAATTGCATGTTGATAGTCCTAACAGCCCTGGGATAGTCTAATGAACCCAAGATTCTTTTGCAAGATGATTAGAGGTCTGATTGAGATAGAGATACAAAGGGATGAAGGCCTTCAATGATAAAAAATTTGTGAAGCTGCCAATGGTGACAAATTTGCCGAGAATTTAGAATCAATGAACCTAGTGATAGAAAGTATATATAAATTCACCCCTTACATAGCCAGTGTACCATGGTATACAGGTCCAAGGGCTCTTCTTTCTCAGATGTTTCCTTGGTATGGTGTCAAATAATAGGTTTTCTCGTGCAGCCAAAGCATACAGACCAATGTGTATAACAGGTAATTTCCTGACTGGCTAGGGAAGCATTAAAGGCATCAATCAAGCTAAAACTTTACACCTTGAAACAGTGGGTGAATTAGGAGGATTTTAGCATAGTATTTGAATCTTCATAGAATGGTCAGTGAATCTTTGTTATTATTATTATAGAATAATTCTATCCATAGGGTTTATGGTTAATACATGTGTCTTTTGGCGATGATATTATTAGATATAAATTTTACATGATAACTCAGGGAAATTTCTTGAAATTTCCATCTGGCATACCTATTTTTAGAAAATTTTGTGAAAAATTAACCAAAAGGACACAAACAGCCCACAAAAATATCCTGTTTTCAGTGCTAAGGTGATTCCTTCTGATAGCAGAAGTACCATGCAATGTCACTGAATGCTATTAAGGGTGCAATTTCCTTGGCTGGTGATTTTTGAAGAAGAAACCCAACATTCTATGAAAAAATAAAACCCTAATTTGAATCCCCTATTTTGAACAAACAACACCCACAACATTACCTCAAAATTCTGCACAAACTGCCTCCTGCTGTCGACGATGGCCATATGTCTGAAGCAGGCTTTGCAGAAATACTATTACGAAACCCTACCAAAGCACAATTTTTTTTAAATGAGACGAAACCAAAGCAATTAAACGAGCAAATTTAAATTGCAGAAATACTATTACGAAACCCTCCCTATGCTGAAATCTTTTTGAAGGAGACGAACCCAAACCAATCTCGCTATAGCCGATACTTCAATCTATTCACAGTAAACGCAACGTAGATCTGAAGCAGATTTATAGCAAATTTTTGCCGTGATGAAGTAGGTCCGAGGCGGTAGACAAGCAGCTCTGTAGTAGGATCGGGGAGGATGAGGTGGGTGCGCCAGCAGGTGGAAATATTTCAAGATCTACGAAAAGATTTTCAGGCATGACACAACTTTCCGGTAGTTTGACAGATTTCCCGCACGCCTGAAATTTGTAAAGAAGATGGTTTAGCAGCGTGAGACAGCAGTTTAGGAGCGCGAGACAGGCTTTCAGGGATATAATGCTCTGGCGATCCCAGAGGTAAAGCCTATCAGCTAATTATATAATTTCTCTTTCTCATAATCCATACTTAATCCTTCAATTGAGATTAAAATCTCAAATATACCAATTATATCTTCATGAAACTATACTCCTTCACATTCATCAATAAGTTTTATTCTTCAATATTTGTAATACAAGTCTAATTTTATGTACGTTTTCCTCAGTTTTACTTCCAGAAGATCTATCCTATGATCTCACAATGAACATGGAATTTCATTAACGTTGAATTTTGTAGTGTTTGTACGTTTGGAAAAATAAGAGCACATTCCAACTCCCAGGATAACGAAACAATAGGAGGAAATTGTACGCAAACACCAAACCAAGAAAACGTGTAAAAAATTGATACCAGAAGTTATCATCAACGTTTTTAACTCTTACTTAAGAAGTGTAGCCTGCCCAATAATGGCGGAGCACATATACATACTGAGTACCAAACAAACAGAAAACCTTGTGTAGAAAAACGAGGAGCCTTAACCAATTGAGCGCTATTCTGGGCATAAGTCCGGCAATCTCGATCTACCATATACTAGGTGAACCATCATTGTCCTCTAACTACATAAAGAAAGCGATTTTGATGTTAAGTCTGATAACACTTGTGAAATTTAAGAGATAATAGGGGTAGATTCATTTTCTTACAAGCTTAATATACGTCGGTTTTATTGGGTTTGTGAAAATAGTTAATGTTAGAGTTGAGTTAAGCTTAGAGTTAGATTCTTATCGGATACAATTGTCACTAGTATGTTGAAGTTGAGTTTGCTTCTTAGAATAAATATTTGTTAGGTACTGATAAACAAATGATTTCTTAGTAAAGAGTGTTTGTAAATTGATTAGTTTCGGCTTGTGAAAATTACTAATGTTAGGGTTGAGTTAGACTTCAAGTTAGATTCTTATTAGAGACAGTTGTGACTAGTATATTGAATTTGAGTTTGTTTCTTAGAATAAATATTTGTTAGATATTGATAAACACATGATTTCTTAGTAAAGAGTCTTTGTAAATTGATTAGTTTGGGCTTGTCAAAATTACTAATGTTAGGGTTGAGCTAAACTTCAAGTTAGATTCTTATTGGAGACAATTGTGATGAGTATGTTGAAGTTGTGTTTGTTTCTTAGAATAAATATTTGTTAGGTATTAATAAACAAGTGATTTCTTAGTAAAGGGTCTTTGTAAACTGATTAGTTGATGTTGTATTTGATAGCTAGACTATTATTAATATAGATGAAGTGACATATGTTCCTTAGAATCAATATTTGTTAAAGATTAGTGACTAAAGTGATATCTTAGTATAGTGGCTTCATAGGTTGAAACTATAGTTCATGAAATGAAGAAAAAGGGGTCTGACCTTAGGGATTGCACTCTAAGGTGTAGTTTTTGACTTGGAAGTTAGGTCCTTGAATCTATTAGATGAAATCCCATTAAATATATTTTCACATGCAATAGTTTGGACATTTTCATTGTAAAGAGAAGCTATATATTTACTATCCATAAGAGGAAGGCAAATAGATTCCCAACTTTTGGATAAGTCAAACCATTTTATCAAATTTAAGATTTGGAACATTCTTGTAGACACACCAATCAAAATTCAATGCTTATACCTACTCTTCTAAATGTACCTTTTAACATTATATTTTTCTTATTTATTTTATTGTAATTTTGCAATGTGTGTTCTTCCTTCTTTCTAAATGGTTCCTAGATGACTAAATAACCTAGAATGTTTTCCTTTCATACAAAAAGGTCTAGGATTTAATTTTTAATTATTTTTCACTTAATTCAATGTGTAATGACTACTTAAGATTTAATTAGATTTGTCCTAAAACATAGAAAAATATGGTTCATCAAGGTGAATTAACAAGATGACGAGCCACAATGTTTTTCTAGGGATATTTCACAATATTTTTCTAGGGATGTTTCACTCAATTATGAGGGCTAAAATGCATAAATAACAATTAGAAATGACTCCTAACTATTATAGCAACAATGAGGGAAGTTTTGAGAGGTTAAATCAATGTGTACCTTGATGCAAGAGTGTTGTTTTTAGGTCACTAAGGACTCATTCGCCCCAAGTGGCGAATAGGTCCATGTTAGAGATTTTGAAAATTGACTTTTGGGTTCTACTCCTTGATGTCTACACTTCTAGCTCCTCGGTGCTCAGTTCACAAAAATCTGAAACAAATCTTGTAGTCTTTTTTTGTGTTCCTACAATATGGATGACAACTTTGCAACTTAACAACTTTGACATTTTCACTTCAATCTTGTTCTCCACTTGATCTTTAACTTATGAACCTACAAATAGACATCAAAGATGAGAAAAACTTGTTGATTGTTATAGGATAGGTGTTTTCCTTGGTCAAACCCCTTTTAGGTAATTAAACTTTGTGATGAAATAATGAAATAAGGACATGAAACATGAAACATGAAATGATGATACCTTGGGGGATGTCCTGGAATGTAAATTTGAAAACTAACATGAAGTTGTCATGTAGAATGTAGATCTTGATCTTGAATTAGATGTGAAACAATTCTTACAAATGGATCTTCAATACTACATCAACACACTAGCTCAACAATATGTTTGATGGACTATGCCTTTCACATGATGATATGACCTTGAATTGTTGCAATAAAACTTCAATAATCTACCTTTGAATTCCTTTGAAATACTCTTGAAGTGCTCTAATTCTCATTAAATTTCTCTAAGGATGCTTGCATATTAATTCTTAGATTGCTTGAAAGTCTTAGGATGAAATATAGTGAAATGACCTCTTATTTATATTAAACTTAAGAATTAACCCAAAATGCAAATAATCCAAGCTGAAATTAGATCCAGGATTCAAAATCATTAAAATACTACCACAAATAAATTCAAAAAAGGGTGTGCTAAGTAAGGAAGACCCATTCACTACCTTGGGTGAATGGGTCCTAGCATAATTTTCTAGGACCAAGCTTCGGGGAGATAAAATAACATCAAAAACCCATCTCAAATATGCCAAAAAGGGGTGTCCTAGGTTAGGAGGACCCATTCACCCAAAGTGGTGAATGGGTCATAGCATAGTTTTCTAGGACTCCAACTTTTCCAAATTAAATTTTATGCAATATCATTAATGGGTGTCAGGATATATCCTTGAAAAATGCAATTATTAAGGCTTATATTTCAATTAAAGGGGCTAATTAAGCTCTAACTAACTTCAATTAATTAATTAATACCTAGATTAGTGTGAAAGTGTAATAAAAACACTTTACAACACCCTAAATAAGGCACAATTAAGTCCATTTTATTGTTAAATGTTAATTCCCAAACTAAGCATGAAAAAGGGTTACTTTTTTCCACACTGCATGTCCCAATATTAGACTTGATTTTAGGAATTTCAATGCTCAAAATTGCATGTATAATTCTAAACAAGGTTTATATTTGTAAATGTTGTTTTGACCTAGGTAATAGATTATTATGTTTGAATCATGGATTTGTCTCTTATATTTGTAGATTGAATTTCAACCAAGGTTTAAATGCAATTTTTTTTTAAAAAAAAAAGAAAAATTGTGACTTGGACTTTATTTTCACTCTTTTTTTTTTTTTTAAATTATGTTAATAAATATTTAATTTAAATACTAAATATTTAGAAAATATAGTCACAGGTATTTCAAATACAATAAAATAAATTGATATTTAAGACTTCTATTTTTAATACAAAAAAAATATAACTTAAGAAATAAGACATTGATTTGAGACTTTAAATATAACTCTTAATACTTATTTTAATTCATTAAAAGATCAATACTTATATAACAGTATAGTGTTGTAAATTTCATACCCTTGCAATTTCACCTATATTTTGTCTCTACTTTGGTGTTCATTTTTCTTGGTATTTTTGTAGATTTTTTATATAGCCCCTACATCAACCTTTTTCCCTTTGAGAGTGCTTAGACCTTCTTTTTTAGGGTCACTTATTAATATCATATTTGTGTTTCCCTAATGTTTTTCTTGTCTCCTATCATTTTTTAGCATATTTCTTTTGGAATCTAGTACTTAGTGTGAACATCCATGCATAGTGCTAGCATCTCATGACATTTTTCATTCAAAGGATAATTCTAAACATTTTTCCACTTGTCAACTTCCCAAGTCATTGAAAACACCTCAAAAAAATCGTAATAGTTCATCTACATCTTCCTCTTCCCTCCTCTTCTCATTTTTGAATGGAATATTTTAGTTTTTCAACTCTCTCTCCCTCTCTTGGCTCTCTTGCACTCTCAAAATCACACACAACTCTTTATAGTTTGTTACTTCTTGCCACAACATTCTCTCACATCTCTCTTGTCCTCTTTGGCTTCCTTGAGCCTTGCATGTAATATTATTTTGTTCTATGTTGTTTCCTCAAGTACCTTAGGATTATCACATTCTCTTAATATCTCATTTTTATCACTATTCTTATTTCTAGACAAAATTAGAATAAGAACAATAAGAACACACACTATTTATCTTTTATCTATCCATCTTGGCTGCTATGGACATGAAAACACCAAAGCAAGGATTTGACTAAGGCAAATCCCCAAATAGTCCCAAACATTTTTTTCATCTTGTTGTGTGCGCAAGTTAGGTGGATTTTGGAACTCGGATCATGCATTATGACAGTTTCTAATGTAGTTGGTATAAGATGACAACACAACACAAAGATGTCTATGTGACTTGCTAGTGTTTGAGGCAAAGACCTCCAAATTTAAACTACAAGTTCCTTATCATTTGCATTTTTTATTTCTATAGTTATGAAATTTTAATTATTTTTCTATTTTTAGATACTTTCACCAGTTTATTTTTGTTCAAGATTTTTACCTAGTTAATTTTATTTGAATGCGATTAGTAAAATTTACTCTCAAAGGAACCAAGCTTTCCTTTTGTTAGAGTCAAATTTCCCACATTACAAATAAAATACATATTTTTGTCTTAAATTTAATAGGAGTCTTTATACTCAAGGTATCTAGGAGACTTTCTCCTAAACTTCTCCCCTAGTTGCTAGAAGAGACCATTTTCAACAAGGTTGGTTGTGGTATGCTCTTTGATGCTGCAACTCCCCACACTCAAAAAAGAAACCCCTAGATGTCCTACTATTGACACTTCTAGTAGTTTGATTCTAGAAAATTTCCTCAACTAGTTCTCACTATTTCATCAGCCCGCATTGTAGAAGAAGAAAAAGAAAGATAAAGATGATGATGTGTCAAACCCTCTTGTAGACATTCTAGACCCTACTGATATATAGAGAAAACCAATTGACTAACTTCCTCCTCTTCAATCCTCTACTATTGTTTTACCTATCTAGTCGCATTGTATTTATTTCTATGTTTTATGGATTATGGTTTAGACTATAATCCTATATGAATTTTAGGAATTTTTGTCCTCCCACCTTTTTTATGGATGTATAATATTATTTTATAAATGATAATTCAAACACTTATTCTTTAAAAAATTATTAAAATTAATTTTGTTTTATGTTTATTTTTTCCACAAAATTTTACACTTATTGTTCTCTATAAAAAGATACTATGTTTTAACTTGAAAAGTAATGAATGCATAATTTGATTGAAATTTGACGCGTAAAACGCTTACTAAATGCGTTATTTTTTTGTCTAGAATATGTGTAAGATTTTTAACAAAAACCAAACCATAGAAAAGCCGTAAAGAAAATCGGAACCTTATTGATAGGTTATTACGTAAGCATTTCTTACCCTTTAAGGTACAAAGAAGTTACGCACCAACACAAATTTGTGTTCCCATCGAATGGTGGGCAGCGTCTATCAAGCGCTCTGAAAATTAAACAAAAGTGCATTCAGACAAAATGAATGAATTTAACACAAAAAGTAGATTACGAAATGAATTCGTACAAGTTGAACATAACAAAATAGGTGGTTTGTGAACGAAAAAAATGTGATTAGTTTTCGTTGTACAATTCAACCACGCATTCATCTTTGACTTGTTTAGACAATCCTAGTTGAGTTATGCAACTTGTCACATGACCAACAAGATCATCAAGCAACGGAATCTCTACTTTTCTTCAGCGGATCTCTTTAAAAATGATCAAGATCTAATACCAGTGTAAACTAAAACGTCAGGCCATGGACCCGTACGATTTCAGTGAGAACATTGATGCCTGCAGCGCCATTTAATCTCTTTTACAGATTACCGAGACTGATTTCGGCAATGGTTCTCCTGAAATCATTGTACTGGACGACGCCCAATTTGATATTTCTTTTTCTGATGCCACGATGGCCGGATTTTATCAGGCGCAGGAAAATTCCGTCCAAAATAGAATGTTGGAACCGCAGCATGGTGCCTTCAGCGCGTACACAAAAGCTCATTCAAACGCCGCTGCAGATTCTTCCATATCCTGCCAGGCTCTGCACAAAAGATGTTTCACATTTCTGAGAAAAATGAAAGAAGATAGAAAGGCAGAGGTCCAGAGATCCCGTCCAACGGCTCCTGCTCTCAACAATGATAAAGAGGTAAATGAAAAGAAAAAGAAGAATCAAGCCAAATCGGCATTTCACCACATGATTAAAGAGCGCAATAGGAGACTCAAATTGAACGAGCGTTTCCAGAATCTTTACTCTCTTCTTCCTAGAAATTGCAAGGTATGATATTTCCACAATCTTTACTTTCTTCTTCTCAGAAATTCCGAGGTATGATATTTCCAGAATCTGTACTCTCTTCTTCCTAGAAATTGCGAGGTATGATATTTCCAGAATCTCTACTCTCTGCTTCCTAGAAATTGCGAGTTATGATATTTCCAGAATCTTTACTCTCCTTTTAATAGAAATTTTATGAAGTTGTAGTTAAATCTTCTGAAAATGTGTTAAAATGTTATACAGTACAGTAATTGTGCTGTTTGTTCGGATTTAGTTGACCTGTAGAACTGCAACTTAATAAATTTAGGAAATTTGTTTAACCGCTTATTCACTTTCGGCACTGCAAGCAAATCTGGTGAAGAAAAACAAAAAGCTTCCGTTTCTGACCTTTGATGTCCTTGTTTGCAGAAAGATAAGCATTCAATATTGGCGAATGCCACAAGCTATTTGAGATATCTAAAGCTTCGCGTTTGTGAGCTGGAACAACAGAGTGAAAGCGTCGACGAGTCGATTCAGAGGAATTTCTCAAATAGCGAAGGAGGAAGTGCCGGGTTCGACTCCCACGACAACCCTTTCAATTCACACAGCAACTCAATGTGATTTTGGAGCAATGCAATGACATCCCCTGCCAAGTTAAAATTATAATTAATGTGCAGCTGAAAATGGTTTCTTGCTCAGCAACTCTGCTTCTCAGAGTGATAGAGCTGTTGAGAGCAGAACAATTGGAGATCCTTTCTGTTTCACATGAAAAGGGATTTGCATTTCAGGCTACTTTTCTTGTATTACCAAAGGTACGTGTGTTCTTACGTGTCGTTTTGAAACAAATGCTTCAGCTGAGAATCTTGAAATTAGTAAAAGATTTTTTTTTCCATTGGCTAATTAAAACGTGTTATTTTGAATATGAACAGGGTGACGATTGGGATGTTTCCCAGTGGCAAACACTAGGAAGTTTAGTCACTCGGACTCTCAACTGAGCATTGGACGAAGTAAAGGAGTGGAAGATTCTAGAGTGTAATCGGAATTTCCTTTTGGAAGCCAGTCTAGTTCATTTTTCATAGAACGGACGATTTACTCGGAAATGTTTCAAATCAAAAGGACACTTGTAAATTGCACCTGGATATGAATAGAAAGTTTTGAGTAATATAGTAGTTATTTTATTTCACATAATATTTGTACCTTTTAATTTAGTATTCAATTTCTTTTTAATATTGTAGTATTATTCATCCAGAAATAAAATGTTTTAAATATACATTTTTAATATTTGATTTTCATGAGTATGATCTTTTGAAAGATATAAGAAAAGATACTTTGACATCTTTATATGGATTTAAAGTTAAAAACTAAAACACTGTAAAGAGCGTTTAAGTACTTTTAGGGTTCTGGTGGTGCACCACCATGAGCAACTATTGTAATAAAAATTAACAAATTAAGGCATTAATATTTTCATTTGCATATTCAAAAAATAAATATTTTAATATAATATTTAAATTTTTTATTTTTTATTTATATCTAAATATAAAATTAAGATTTAAATATCATAAATAAACATAAATATAATAATTATTTTATAATTTATATTATTTTACTAACAAGTAATATTAAATTAAATATAAGTAAGTATTATTATTATTTAATATCAAGATTATATTAAAACATATTGATTGTTAAATCTTACACATAATATATAAAAAATCTTTCAATGTAGTAAAATTTTACTTCAAAATTAAATTAAATATATTTAATTTTATATATTAAATATCTACAATAATATATTTATTCTTGTTCTAGATCCTATTTCATATATATATAATCTTAAGTTTTTAATGCTCTTCTTTTTAATGTTTAATTTTGTAATTTCTTAATAGTTTAATAAAAAAAATTAAAATATTTCAGTATACATTAGAGATATAAGAAAGGATATCTCTTGACTTCTTTCAAAAGGATATCTCTTGACATCTTTCACATAGATTTTTCCTCAAAATATATAACTATTTTATGTGTATAACCTAAGAGTTATTAAAATATTTTTTTAGATATAAAACCATCAATTAACATGAATTAAATCTCACTCACCATGTTTTATATAATTTATCGATTATGTTTATAACGAATTATATATATTAAAGAGAGGGAAAAGCTTTCCTATTAATGGGGCTAGGGGATTTGAGACCCAAAAAAGTGCCAAGAGGCAAGGTGATTGTCTCCTCTAATAAGATGGTTCAAATTAAATTTTGATGGGGCACTTAAAGAAAATTCAAGCATGTCTAGAGTTTGTTGTCTAATATGCAATTAGACTAGGAAGGTTTTGTGCTCTACTTCCAAAAGACCCAAGATGGGAACTAATAATGAGGCTAAGTTTTGGGCTATTTTCTTAGGCTTACTCATGTGTTCCAAGATGAATATAAAAAGTTGTCTATTGAGGGTAATTTGACCATTCTTATCAATGCAATTAGGTCCAAAGATTCCCCCAAGTGGAAGCTCAAATCCCTTTTGTAAATTTTTCTTCCCCTTTTGGAGAATTTTGAAGGATCTACACTTAACCAATGGAAGTTGATCATTTAGGAAACTTGGATATGCATTGTTTCAAGGAGCTAGTTATCGATATTCCATTACCAGATTATACTCCTTTGTATTCTTATAATTTTGTGGAGGTGGAAAGTAAGTGCATTTGATCAAGACAATCATAAAGTTGTATTGTGTGGGGGAAATGATTAAGGAGATTGCACTAGTTCAAGTGAAGTGAAATAAAGATAATGCATGTTGCTTCTCCTTTAGCTTTCTTTAGGTGTAAAAATTTACTTGGGCTACATTTATTTTTTAGTATGGATATGTGCATTGGAATAAGTTATTTTGAAGGTAATGGAGAGCTCCATTTGCTTTTTTTTCTTAGCAGTAAATGGATTTAATTAGTATGGTGACTAATAAATTCATGTAGAGTGTTTTCAAGACTTGAAGTGGTGTGATTTCAATTGCAATATAGAGGTTGCTTGATGAAAATTTCCTATCTATTGAGCATAAGATAGTGTCAATTATAACATTGAATCCATGATTGTGGCTAGATTGTTGGGTTTAGGTGAGCCTAAGGATGTAGTAAAGATCATTGTGGAGATCATAAAGAAACATTTTTTGGGAGGTTTATTGAAGGTGTTGGAAATTTCATAATGTGCTAATGGTGTCCATCTTCCAACCAATTTTCTTAGAATCCTTACATAGGGGATTTGGTGGAATGACACCCTTTTTTCATCTTCTCTCATCTTACTTCAAGCATTTTGTATAGAAGGAAATATTCTAAAGGCGTATATTTTTTTTAAGAAGGTTTTGGGGCTAGTGCCTATGGAAGGGGTGGAATGGTTGATGAATCTCTTCAACAATTTGATGAAATCTCCTCTAGCTATATAAGTATGGTGTAATGTTACTTCTTTATTTCATAAACCTGTAGGTAATGCTTAGTGTCTCCATTTTTTTGGTTACTTGCCTAGAGTCCAAGGGTATGTTAATGTATTCATGTTGTCAAAGATAAGAAGGGATAGTCAACTATCTCATGCTTGAGATGCCTATTATTTTTTATTGTAGGGATAGCCTTATATGGCCTTGTTACTCCATAAGGATTTAAGTTGAACTTTACAATATAAAAAAAATTGATAACATCAAAGGGAGCAATCCCCATGGTTGTAATTCATCAATAAATAGGAGGGAATATATTTATATGTTGAGGTTTGTGTATTTATATATAGTATAATCTTATCTAACCATTAATTTCAAATTTTCTAATCATAATATGTTAATTTTATTAAAGATTATATAATAAATATATTAAAATAAATTATTTTCTATCCCTTTTTATATTTGGTAGCATATAATATGTAGAGAAGGTGCAAAGTGATTTTTTAAATATAAATTTATTTTATTTAATCAATATTTTTTCAAATTATATTTCTAAAATAAGAAATAGCCTTGAAAATTTCTAAATTATGTTTACACTTGAATTGATTTTATCATAATAAGAATCTATTTTTCAGTTATGAAACTATTCATAATTGCACCAAGCTAATGAGTATTTATGGAATCTATTTTATATGAAATAAATATGAAAACAAAAATGTTAAATCATCTATGTAGATTTATATTTTTATAATATTCTTGTAAATTTATTCATATAATTTACACATTAATATATAATATCCCATCTTTCTCTCCATTTAAAGATTTTAAATATTTTAAATATTTTAATATATAAACACACACATACAAACTTATCTATATATATACCCCTTTACTAACATCATTTCAAAAATATTTATAAATCCCAACCTTCATGAATCTAACCATTGCCTCACCACACCTTTCCTTTTTCTATTTAAACCCATTCACTGAATTTTGCATTCCTTAAGACCTATGTCTCCTTTTGAGTGACCACCCAAATCTTGTAAACCCATCTATTTTCTTTAGATGACATCCTTAGCCTAATTTATAATAGTGTTCCCTCTAAATTATCGGAACACCCTACCACTAGTTCTCTCTCATCAAGCATCTATACTTATCTTCATTAATAAAATCACTTCTCTTACTCACAAGTCTATCTCAAAATGGGGTAAAATATGGATATTTAAAATCCACTTATGTATGTTATCATAACAATTTAAAGCTTCAATCAATCTCCATATTTAATCCTATATCAAATATTTAATAATTAATTAATTAGACCAAGATTTCTCTAATGACTGATTAAAAACCATATTTATTTAATAAAAATAACCTTGTTCACTTATTAAATTAATCATATTTAATTAATTATCTTAACATTCATCCACTAATTAATTAGATATATGCTTATCTAATTTATTAGGTAATGCATATTCCTCTTCTCATTTAGAAATTAAATGATAAATCATTTCTACTTCAACACTAATACCCAAAAATAAATCCTTTATAAACATCTCCACCCTTGATTCAATTTCAATCATAACCATCCACTTAAAATCCTTTTAGGAATATACATGTATGTAGCATATCCTTGGATACAAGTTCAACCTTGACCATCTAAATGCATTCTTCACAATCCTCCACTTGCTTGTATGTCCTTTCCTCATGTAAAATAAAGTGATTTTATCTCTTTATATACTTGATTACATCATCCTTCCATTAGAATCCTTTTCATCCATCCTCACATGCAAAATAATTGTATCTATCCAATCTAATACATGTTATCAACCATCCATGTCAAGAGCTAAATTTCTATAAAAACCCTCATTCGAAAGATACTTTCCATATGTGGAACACTATTTCAAAGATCATATGGACATGCTTCCAAATTGGGAATATCTTCATGAAATATATACATTCTATATTAATCAATCCTTTATCCACATCAAATAACTCATCCATGCATCAACAAGTTATATTACTTATTTTACATTGAGTTTACACATTGATTGCCTTGTTTTCTCTATTATAAATTTAATGTCAAGTTTATAATAGGGTTATTTTAGCATGCATCTTACTCATTTCTCCTATATATTTTTCACACTATGGGAGAATTTCACTCTAAAAGCAACACTCAAATATTATTAAGATATTGCAACTCTCAAATCAACTAGGATGAGTCAAAATTGTAATATTTAAAGACCCTCTTACATTATCATTATCATAAACAACTCATTAGTTTGGGTGGTTCATTTTCACTTCATTATCCACATCCCTACATGTTTTATGAAAATTCATAACATGGACCATAAAGTTAGTCAAAAATCAAGCCTATTATGTGACTCTACATAATCATTCTCTGACATGCATTATAAAGTTTATCATAAGTAACCCCCTACATCTTAGAATGTCAATATGACATTAGATGCTATTGCAACATCTTGCACACATTAAAAAGCATCCAACATGTGACCAAAACTATCACCTCAAAGTGGGACACCCTCTATCCCATGTGAGTACAAAATAATAAATAAACACAATAACTAATTAAATAAATATTATTGAGATGTAAAATTGAGACACCTTTCATAATGGCTTTAACATATTTCATTACTTAGATTTATGAAGCTAGACTCTTTAAATTACATTTTTCAATTGAAGTATGACTAATTTCAATTCTTATTATATGAATTATAATTCTAAATGAGAATTATACAAATACTTTAACTTGTTAAGTGCTTGCTATGATGTGTCACACCATTGTATGTGATGGAAGAATTCTACACCATTAAGAGTGTTACCAAAGAAAATGCCTCTAAATATTTATGCTTTCATATTTATTTATTTGCTTTATCTGGCCATTCAACTAATTGTGTGTCTTTATCATGAATAAACAATAAATCATTAAAGATGGGAGTATTCGTAACTTTTCTTGACCATTTTATGTAGTAGCACTTCTGAATTAGTGTTGTATCAATAGCTGATGTGATTAAATGTATTTTGCACATGAAAAATCAATGATGACTACAATGACACTTTTTTCATGCTATTTATTTCCTTATTAATTAGTAATATTTTGATTTGAACTATCATGGGATTTTGGCCTTATCACTTGCTTGTGTTTGGTTTTATCTTCACTTATACATGATATATGGGCATGCCTCTTGTCTTGGTATCAAATTTCTATGCTATAATTTTTGGAGCAGACTATACTAGCAATGTTTCACTACTTTGTTTTGGATTTCTTTGACATTTGAAATTACTGCTAGTCTAATCCATGTTTGAATAAAACTTTCTATTTTATTAAAGGAAAAAAAATGAATAAAGGAGAAAAAGACATAAAAAAGAACTGGGAACTTAAACTCAAATTCAAACTCTAACTCAAACTCAAACTCAATAAGCAACAAGAATCCTCTACCTTGGAAACATCGCTGAATTTAATGATCAAACAAAAGATAGTAATTTTATATGTCATTAACATTGTATACGTAAATAATTGACAAAAAAAAAATTCCTCTAAAAGAGACATGTTTATATATAATTGTATTAACACATTTAGTCAAAATTGGCCAAAAACAAAATGCAAAATGTAACATCAAGAAGAATGCATGCCGTGAGAGTAACGCTTTTGCCTACCTAGTATTCTTATTTTCAAACATTGATCGCACCATTTCTTTCCAACATTTCTTTATCGTAAATAAACATTCTAGCGAATCATCACTTCAACCACATGAATAGAGGGTTTATTCTTCCAAAGTTGGGCAGATTTCTCCAAGGATTTTTTCTGTTTTTAAAAGTCCAAGTTCTCCAGTCGATTGTTTTGTTATCCTTTTCCCGTGGAGAATACGATGCATCTAAAGTTGGAATGACGTAATCTGTTCGTACATCACCAACAATCTCTGACCTTGTTGAGCAGATCTCTACATAAATATGTTTGAAGATGGAATCCAAATATAACCCTATACAATCGGCCTGATGGAAACCGACGATTTTAGTCCGAACAATGGTGACTACAGCGCCATTGAATCTTTCTTAGAAATTAGAGAAAGTGCTTCTGAAATCATTATACTGGACGGCGCCCAATTTGCTCTCCCCTACGATGCCCCTAATGGACGAAATTTTTCAGGCCGGGGAATTCCACGGAAAATAGTATTTCCGCCGCCTCAGCACAGTGCCTTCAGCGCATATATTAATGTCCATTCAAATGCCGTTGCAGATTATATCGTCTCCTCCGAGACTCTGCACAAAAATTGCTTCAGAGTTCTGGGAAAAATGGATCATGATAGAAAGTTAAAGATCCAGGGATCGAGTCCAGAGGCTCCTGCCCCTGCTCCTGCTGCTAACAATAATAAAAAATTGAATGCAAAAAACAAGAATCGAGGTAAATCTGCATTTCACCTCACATGATTGCAGAGCGAAATAGAGAATCAACTAAAGGAGCATTTCCAGAATCTTTACTCTTCTTCCTCTAGAAATTGCAGGTTTGATATTGCCATAACGTCATTTTATGTTTTTCTACGAATTTCCTAATGATGTGAATTTGTTCTATTTCTGACTTTTGATGTCCTTGTTTGCAGAAAGATAAGCTTTCAGTATTGGCGAATACCACAAGTTATTTGAGGGAACTAAAACTTCGCGTTTGTGAGCTGGAACAACAGAATGAAAGTTCCGACGATTCGATTACGAAGAATTTCTCAAATAGTGAAGGAGGAAGTCCCGGGTTCGAGTCACACGAGCAGAGTTTCAATTCAGACGGCTCATTACTTTACCGTAGCGATGATGTGGTATTGGAGCGATGCAAGGATATCCTCTGCCAAGTTAAAATAATAATTAATGTGCAGAGAAGTAGGGTTTCATGCCCAGCAAGTCTGCTAATGAAGGTGATAGCGCTCTTGAGTGCAGAGAAATTGGAGATCCTTTCGCTTTCACATGAAAAGGGATTTGGATTTCAGGCTATTTTTGTTGTACTCCCAAAGGTATGTGTGCTTTTTTAAAGCAAAAAGTCTAGATGATTCCAGATTTACTGGGTAGTGTTGAAGCACAGCCATAGACAAAAGAGTTTGAATTTGACCGTTAAAATGAGTTGTTTGCATAGTGCAGTGAATCCATGGGAGATTTGTTTGACGTGTTGTGTTGAATATGAACAGGGCGAGGACTGGGATATTTCCCGCTGGCGAACTTTCGCGAGTTTAATCAGTCGGACTCTCAACTGATCATTGGAGATAAAAAAGGAGTGGATGATACTACCCTGGAAAAGATGTTTCCATTGTAATTTACTTGGTATTATAGAATTAGGTGATATTGAAGTTTCAAGTGAAAATGAAATTTCTAGATTTATTAAAATTTATTATATTGATAGAAAGAGAGATTTGTTTCTTTGTGTGTTTTTCAAAGGTACTATTAAATAGTATATATGTATTTTAATATTTATAGTTTTATGAGCAAAGAATTTTATATTTATTCTTTTTTGAAAGAGTTATCTATCAACCGTATCATTGTTTAAGATTTATACATATTCAACAAAATAAAATGTTAAACACGTGGAAGAATTTTTATTTTATTCATTTAATATTATCTATTTCAATCTATTGGAAGGGAGAATTAGAAACCTTTATAGAATTAGATATATCATGTCAAGAAATAGCACTATTATCTTTTCTAAATGAGTCAAAATACTAATGTATATGGTTAGTTTAAGTTGAAAAAATAACTATATGAGTGAGATTAAAAATTATAATCAATACATGAACATTGTACTATAATTAATTTTAAAAGTGATAATTAGATGGAATTATTAAATTTAATCCAACATTAGTCTTATTATTAGCCACCTTTATTGCACGTATAGTTTGAATTTTTATGTCAATCTATTTATTAGCATCATGTGTGATAATTTCATTAGATATATTAGATCAGTATGATGGTTATAGATTATAGTTATCTACATTCACTCAACATCATAAATTAGAGAAACGGGATTAATTTTTGAAGACGATTTAGTATAGATGAATAATTCTATAAGTTTTTTAAATTGAAAATACAAAAGTTTAACATATTTAATATTTTGATGTGTATTATTTGCTAAGACAAATACAAATGTTCATAACATGTATTAGTATGTCACCATCATTATTGTAAATTTATGTGATATCATTAGGAAACAAGTTTTCATTTTGTTATAATGCATGTTTTGATTATTATATGAATGCATTGGTTTATCTTTATGTATAACCAATATTTTTATTGTACTCAACACACCATAATTGTATAAAATTAGATTCTAACATTAAGAAAACATTAAGCATTCAAATGCATTGAATAAGTCATGGTTCAACTAATAGTGTGTATATCATAAAAATAAACAATTTCATGGTTCCATTCAATTTCTAAGAATAATGCATTTTTATGTGTCTTGTTACATGACATACCATAAAAAAGGAAATGTTTTTAGAAAATATACATGAACTAAAATAATAATTATAAATTTATTCAAATTCTTATAGTAAATATTTATTAATAATTATAAATTTATTCAAATTCTTATAGTAAATATTTATTATGATGGTCTTGTATATCTTTGAAAATAATCATCAATATTAGTAAGTTAAATTGCCTTTAAATATGTTTCAAATAGTATCATAAATTCATTGAAAAATATTATAAATAAAACTTTGAAATACTTTCAAATGATTTATCAACACAAATATAAATATAATTCTATTGACTAAACAATAAATTTGAATAATTGTATATAAATATGTAGTATATTTCCAAGAAAAATTAAAATATATATATTTATTGAAAATTTAATAAAACCTTTTAATAATATTATTAATTGTACATTAAAGAATATTCAAAATTACTTCTATTAAAAATTGAGGTAGTAATTTTAAATATTCTTTTTCAATAAATTTAGTGTTTTGGTTGCGTCTATGTCAGAAAAATCTAATCCTAGATTTTGTACATTATTTATACATTTGAAAGAAAATTAAAATCTATTTCCATTAAAAGTTTAGAATTGTGATTTTAAATATTCTCACTTTAACATACATTGTTCACTTAAGCATTGATATTATAGATGTCTTCATTGTAGTCTTTTATAAAATAGGAGAAAATTAACTTAGACTTAAATAAGGAGTTAATAATAATAATTTGAAATATTAATTTTTATAATTTACTACAAAAGATAATATGTTAGTTTAAAATTTCATTTTAAATTATGTTTGAGTTTGGTTTGTCAATGTTTAGAAATTGATGTTTGTAATAGTGTATATTATCTTGGAATCAAAATACCCTATAATTCACTATAGGTCAAATCAAAGCATCCCATGATTAATATTGAGCTCAGATGGAAATGATTCAATGCAAAACATTGTCCTATAACTCACAAGATGCATGTAGGATCACAGACTAGTGCGTGTTTAAATGATTAACTTTTACGAAATATGCTTTTACAATGATTATTTCAAGTTAATTAAAATGAAATTAACCCAGGAAATAACATAAAAGAAGCGTAATCAAAGTTAGTTATAGCGAGAATATGAAAAGTAGAAGCGAGAAAGAGAGAGAAGAGAAGTGCAAACAGCGGCTTACGATAAGGAGTTAGATCCGCGAGAATGTCGGCTTCGATCTCGAGGTCCACTCCAATAGAGAGACCGATCCGATTAACTCCAAAATTGATTACAATGATGCACCAAGACCATCAGTTCGGCAGCATAACAGGGCTCCGACATTCAACAATGGCTTGAAAATTCTTCAACAAGACCTCTCTCTTCCGTGTTGCCTCAGCGTCAAGACTTCCTTCACCTGAAAAAAAACTTATCTACAACTCTCACCTCAAGCCCCCTTTTTATACAAAGAATTTGCTCAATTTGGCTCTCAACCAATTGATTTGCAAATATTCACCTTATCTCTCCAAATACACAAAAATCTCTTACAATCTCCCTTTACATGGAAAAATACTTGAAAATCTCCCATTATAATCCTCTATTTACATAGGAAAATCGGAATAATCTCCCTAAAATAATATAAGCCCTTCTATTTATTTATTTTCGGGCTTTGGAGATTTTGTTTTAATCTTTAAAAATATTAAAGTTTGTTTAATTTTCAATTTAGGGAGTTTGTTTTTGTTTAGGTGTATTCGGTTTTCACCAATTAACAAAAGCAACCAATGCATTCTATGTTCCAAGCGCAGCGCATGGTTCATCGGTGGCTTAACCTTTTGTTAGCCGGCCGGTCCGGGTTCCAAACCCGCCGGCTGGCTTTTTGTTCGCAAATCCTAACTATTTTCTTAACAAAAACAACCCGACGACTATACATAGTAAAACACATGACTTTT
>VDFB02125322.1:0-53971 GCA_007258455.2 Sequoia sempervirens | reverse complement strand
AATGCAATCAATTCAACACAATAGGCTGCAGGAATATAAAAGTGTCTTGCTATAGAATATCCCCATAAAAGGTTTCAACAAAGTTTAAACAGCCATGAAATAGCAAAAATGAAGTCATTTAAAAGCTTATCATAACATCAAATTATGAGCATATTTTAGGCTCATCAGCCACTCAACTAAGAAACCACTTTAGTCATCAATATTTAACAAATATTTATTCTAAAAATTAATGTAACTTCATATATATTATTAATAATCTAGCTAACAAATAAAAATTCAATAATTAATTTACAAAGACTCTTTACTAAATCACTTGTTTATCAATACCTAATAAATATTTATTCTAGGAAACGAACTCAACTTCAAAATACTAGTCGCAATTGTCCCCAATAAGAATCTAACTTGAAGTCCAGCTTAATCCTAACATTAGTACTATTCACAAGTTTGAACTAATCAATTTAAAGACTCTTTACTAAGAAATCACTTGTTTATCAATATCTAACAAATATTTATTCTAAGAAACAAACTCAACTTCAACATACTACTAATAATTGTTGCCAATAAGAATCTAACTTGAAGTCTAGCTCAACCCTAACATTAATAATTTTCACAAGCCCAAACTAATCAATTTAAAAAGACTCTTTACTAAGAAATCACTTATTTATCAATACATAAACAATATCTATTCTAAGAAACAAACTCAACTTCAACATACTAGTCACAATTGTCTCCAAGAAGAATCTTAACTTGAAGTGTAGCTCAACCTTAACATCAATAATTTTCACATGCCCAAAGTAATCAATTTTCAAAGACTCTTTACAACGAAATCTCTTGTTTATTAATACCTAACAAATATTTATTCTAAGAAATAATCTCAACTTCAACATACTAGTCACAATTTTCTCCAATAAGAATCTAACTTGAAGTCTAGCTCAACCCTAAAGTTTATAATTTTCACAAATTTGAACTAATCAATTTAAAAAGATTCTTTACTAAGAAATCACTTGTTTTTTATTAGAGGTAAAAAATGGGTTTTGAAGGGGCCTAAAACTCTTTACATTAGAAAGCAATTGAAATAAAAGATAACATTAAGCCAAAAAATAGCCCAACAACAATGACCTATCACTTGTCTATCGATATATTAAAAAAAATTATTCTAAGGAACAAACTCAACTTCAACATACTAGTCACAATTGTAATCTAACTTGAAGTCTAGCTCAACCTTGACATTAACGATTTTCCCAAGCACAATAAAATCAATTTAAAAAGAATCTTTACTTAGAAATCACTTGTTTATCTCAATAAGTAACAAATATTTATTCTAAGAAACAAAATCAACTTCAACATACTAGCCACAATTGTCTCCAATAAAAATATAACTTGAAGTCTAGCTCAACCTTAAAGTTATTAGTTTTCACAAGTCCAAACTAATCAATTTAAAAAGATTCTTTGTTGCAAGGTGTGCAACCTTGGTCTCCTTGTGCTATGCAACACAACGCTTGGGTTAGTGACATGGATTAATCGCCTCCTATGGATTCATTAACTCTGGCAAAATTGGTATCAAATACGAATAAGTCGATCATTGCGCAATGACATCCGCTTGTGCAACAATCGGTATCAGAGCTCCGGTCATGGGTTGGAACCCCTCACTGTCCTTAGAGGGATTGTTGCAAGGTGCGCTTTACTGGTTTCTGTGTTCGCAAAATAAGTGCTTTGGGATCGTGACATGGCTTAAATCCACCTCCTCGTGGATTCATTAACTCTATTAGCGTGTGTTAGGTATTAATAGGTTGATATTTTGTGCAACAACAATCGCCTCAGGTAATATTCTTTATTAAGAAATCACTTGTTTATCAATACATAACAAATGCTTTTTATTAGATAAGCAGGGTAAGGGCCCTGACCCTTACAAAATGTTAAAAAATAGAGCAAAACAAGTCAATAAAGTAGACTATCCAACATAGCCAAATTGAGAGAAACAACAACCAACACAGGACCAGTCAAGAACAACAAACAATGAGAAATTGTTCAAGGAACAACACTTGAACCATTCAAAAACTTAGATGGTGAGATAAACAAACCCAGAATCTCTTTCTTTAAAAGAATGCTTCTTTCTGCAAACTGTTGTCCAAGGGAGAATACATAACAAATAAGCTATTCTAAGAAACAAACTCAATTTCACATAAGTAATCACATTTGTCTAACTTGAAGTCTAGCTCAACCCTAACATTAATAATTTTCACAAGCTCAAACTAATCAATTTACAAAGACTCTTTACTAAAAAATCACGTATTTATCTATACCTAACAAATATTTATTCTAGGAAGCAAACTAAACTTCAACATACTAGTCACAATTGTCTCCAATAAGAATCTAACTTGAAATTTAACTCAACTATTTTCGTAAACCCAATAAAATCGCCTTATAAGAAAATCAACCTACCCGAATTATCTCTCAAATTTCAAAAGTGTTATAAGACCAACAACAAAATCACTTTCATTGTGTTGTTAGAGGACAAGGATGGTTCAACTGGCCCAATAAAATCGCCTGACAAGAAAATGAATCTACCCCAATTATCTCTTAAATTTCAAAAGTGTTATCAGATCGATATCAAAATCGCTCTCATTATGTCGTTAGAGGACAAGGATCTTTCAACTGGTATATAGTAGATTGAGATTGCCGGACTTATGCCCAGAACCGTAGCGCTCAACTGGTTGAGGCTCCTCGTTTTTCTGCGCAACGCTTTTTGTTTGGTACTCGGTACGTATATGTGCTCTGCCATTATTGGGCAGTCTACACTTCATAAGAGCGATCTAAAAACCCTGACAAGACTTTTCATAACCGGTGGTATCAATTTTCTACACGTTATCTTGGTTTGGTGTTTGATTACGACTTCCTCCGAATGTTTCGTTCTCTTGAGAGTTGGAATGTGCTCTTATTCTTCCCAACGTACAAACAGTACAAAATTCAACGTTTATGAAATTCCATGTTTATTGCGAGTTCATAGGACACTTCTTCTGGAAGTATTTCAAGATACACGGAGGTCATCTATTTGATTTCAGAGAGATGATTTATAATTAATGAGAAACAGTCCTTACATGTTGCAGAAAAGAATAATTCTTCATTTTATATTCACAAGATTGACCCACATTTGGTGGGTTCACTGTACCTACTATTTTATTTGCTGCCATTGTAGACTTTATACTTTCCATATAAACTATTTAATGATCTGAGCAATACACAATGTCAAAAGTTCGGTGTTACTAGGATGTAGTTTGAAGGTAGAACGTGGGAAATGATGAAAACATATGTGATGAAATTCGTTTCTCACCAATATAGACTGTCTTTTTGAGAATTTAATAGCCTTTGAAATTGTGTAGCATTTCTGAAATAAAACCTGTTGATAATGTAGGTTGGGATTAATGAATTGAATGCTACAAGTGTGAGAGGATGACCAATGTTAGGTGCACTTGAATATATATTGAATTTGAGCCCATTCAGGTGATACACTTTATCAAACCATTTAGATCTTATCTAAAATGAACAGTTAAGCCTATCTTATAAACTGAAGAAAGCTGCAATACAGGAACTTAAAATGATAGATACTCAAATCTTCTTGAAAATTAAGCACTTTGCACACATTAATTGTTGATAACCAATGCTATTTTGAGATGTTCAAGTAATCTTGAATTCCATTTGAATTCAAAAAATCCTTAACAATCCAAATGCTTCCAAACAAAGTTAATTTGATCAAAGTTCACAAAAATTGTAGACATCTCATATGATTTTAACATAGAAAATTTACATTTAGAAAACTATTTCTATACAACTATATATATATGTATGTATCTATTTTCCTACATACTAGAGCATGAAAATAATTAATTGAAATAATTAAATTAAATGCTATTGTTATCAATATCTTCTACCAAACTTACGTACCAATCAATTATGCAAACATAAATTAACTTAAGAAAATGCAAGAGGACATGGATAATCAAGACAAAATTGGAACCAACTAATACAACATGGATGTTACAACATCATTTAAACAAGGACTAAACCTATAGAACTTTGAAAAAGAGGGGTGTAAAATTTTATGTCAACACCATGCTCCTTACTACTTACCACATTTTTTCCCTTCATTTTCCTTTCTTGGTTTTATGTTTCTATTTATCTAGATAGCACATTGATGAATCAGAAAAACTTTTAATATTTCTATTTATCCAGATAGCATGTTGATGACTCAAAAAAACCTATTCATTCATCTACAATTAGATCTTATTCTTTCCTATGTTCCATTTCTATCTCTTATGTTTTTTTTTACTCTAATGTCCTCCCATGGTCTATGTTTCACATGTTTCTCATTTGTATTCTATCTTCACATATTTCTATTCTTCTTATGTCCTACAATTATTACATAGGAAATTGCATGTTGTTTGTTATAAAGCTATTCCATATACAATTTTACATCTATATGCTTCTTATTTTCCACGATTATGATGTTAACTCTAGATTTGATGTTCATTAGGATTATTATGATCACCTTTCTCATGATACTAATGCTTCCTATGATCCTTATCATTCCTACATCACATGATTCAATGCTTATAATCATGATCATCGAATATTATGATTTTATAGCATGCTTATGATTTCCATGTCCATGATACTTATTTTAGTGCATTAAAATGTGTTATCTCTTGTCCTATCCAAATATTTTTATTCTTGGAATAAATAACGTGTTGAGTTGGTTATGATATGATATAATTGTAGGATAAATTTATGCCTTGCTAGCTTACATTTCCTCATTGGTCATTATATGTTTCTTTGACTATGATATCTATTGTCATATTTAATCATTTACCATGTGTGTATAGGATCTATAGGTATTTGACAAATGGATGGGTTTGGAATAGGACAACATGGATTCAATTGAATTTCTCATTGTACTCAATCTTCATGGTTGAGTTAGTGACCTTATGGATCTTGTGGTATGTTTGGTTGCTTAACCCATACTATTGAGTTACAAATAAATTGATGTTCCCTTTTATTTATATAGTTCACCACTAATTTAAATTGTTTACAATTCTAGATTTTTGTGTTGTGGATGGAATTACAAAGTTCCTATTTCTATTATTTATTTTCATTAACTTCAATTATCTTACATATTATTAGGTTATTGAAATGCTTAGTTGAAAATTTAGTTATTTAACTTTCTTATTAAAAAGGTCTTAAAAATCTTAATATTGTGAAATATTAGAAAATAATCTAAATTATATGGAATTATTTAGCCTGAATTTATTAGCTAATTTAGAAAATTACTATGTTAGCCATTTACAATAACTACCTATATGTATTAGTTAATTTGGAAACTTTCTATGTTGGTCATTTAACATTACTTTTGTAAGAGAATTTTATTTAAATTATTACTAAAATGTCCAGAGGAAAATATTTGTTCACAAAGTATCTAATTTAAAACATCTCTTATGAATTATGAAATATAAAATGTGAAATCAGAGTTTTGGGATTTTTGCAATGAAAAGGGAAAATGATAGGTTTTACAATTTATTTAGTCCTTTTCCTCAAATATCTTGTAAGATGCATAAGAAAGCTAAGAGGGGAGGGGTGAATTAGTTGTACACTTTTAAAACATCAAAAAACCTCATTAACATTCAAATATACATTAGCTCTTAAACTCTTATCCACCATTAAACCCTTAACATGCATTAAAAGAATGTAAACATGTAAAGTAGTAATGTAAACACATCAAACACATAATAACACTAGATTTACATGGAAAAACCAAGAAGGGAAAAACCATAGTTAGGATTAGCTCACTAATATATGAATTGTAACATGGAATACAATAAGGTTTACTGCATGAAAAGATAAAGAAAGGTACAATTTCGGTGGCTCATTGCCAAAGGACTCAATGTACAGAAGAAATAAGAAAGAAGAAGGGGTGGCTCACTGCCAGTTTGGACTATTAATGATGCATCTCTTATATGCCAAAGGTGGAGTTCCACTGAAGCACAAATAACTCATCAAACAAACTAAAACGTAGACACCATCTACTCATTGCATTAGGAAGTCATAGGCATTAGGGATTGCACACATGTATCTTCACACTTAATTGCTTTTGACTATTTTTCATCACATACTTTTATCTTAATCCACACAATAATTCTCCTTACATTTATACCATCTACAACTTAAAATAATCTCATTTAGGTTGGCCTTAAGGAAGCATATACACCTCTACTATGTGACATCAAATAGGTTAGCACCAAACACTTCCATAATATAAATAAGTGAATCCAAACCATGCCATTACTTAATAGGGACCCAAATCTACACTAAAACACTTCTCAACACTCCCTCAAACAAAAATTATCCTCCACAATTAGCTCTAACATGCTAGGTTGGCCAAAATTGTACTAACACTAACAAGCGATACCAAACACACTGTTCAAGGTCTAGAAACATCTCGTAGACCAGAAAATAATACTCCACAACATCCATACAACATCTTAGAATATTCTAGTATCATAAGAATATTTTACATAACTACTACAACCACTTGAAACTCAAGAACACCTTCATTCTATGCAACCAAACATAGTGGCATGTAGACACCCAACACACTAGATAACATTGTGAAAAAAATTAGAACCTTAGAAAACTATTGGTATGTGGAAAATGATCATGCAAATACTGAACAATCGGAACATATCAATGGTGTTTGTGGCATTACCCCATTTTTTTTGTTAACACGTCGAGGTTTTTTCTAGCTGACACATCAAGGTTTCTTCCTGTTGACACATCAAGTCTTTCCAATTAACATGTCAAATGAAAAAAGACCATGTAAAACCATAATTCTAGAAGGTTCCTAAAAGCTTGTTATAAGTGGTTGGGATGTATGTTGTGGCATGGTGTTCATGAGATTGTAATCTATTTTGTACTAGATAATAAAATGATTGGATGGATGAGTTTCTATGGTTGTAGCCCATATTGGGTGAACCACATTAAATTTTGTGTTAATATCTTTTATGTTATTCTTCATTATTATTTCTAGGTTATTTAATCTACATATAATTGTTCATTTTTATTGCTCCAATCTACCTAAATCCTAATAGTTGGTATTAGAGTCATGTGTATTTTGCTTGATTGGTAGGAAACCTCTAGATTTGAGTCAAAGCAATGTAAGAAGGCAAGTTCTAGGTTGAGAAGTTCAATGAACAAAATTATCAATTATGGAAGATGTAGATGGAAGATTATTTATATCAAAAGGATCTATGGTGGCCATTGCAAGGAAAACCAAAGAAAGAAGTTGTGATGTCTGGTGAATAATGAGAGATGCTAGATAGAAAGGCACTAGGAACCATTTGGTTGTGCCTGGAACCATTTGTGGTGCTCAATATAGAAGAAAAGACAATAGAGTATTTGATGACAACTTTGGCTAAATTGTATGAAAAAATCTCTGCCTCAAATAAGGAATTTCTCATGAAGCTTTTGTTTAATCTGAAAATGATCAAAGGTGATTTAAAAAAAAAAAATTAAATGAGTTTAATACAATTACTAGTTAGTTAACTTGTGTAAAAGTGAATTTTGATGAAAAGGTGAGGGCTCTCTTGGTTTTATGTTTTTGTCAAAAAGTTGGAATAACTTGGTAACGGCTATAAGTAACTCTATCTCTAGTTCAAATACATTGAAATTTGATGATGTTGTAGACCTGTTATCCTTAGTTAGGAAATGTGACAAAAAAGCATAGGTGAGAGTTCAACATCGAGTAATGCTTTGAATTTAGAGAATGCGGGAAGAACAAAAAAGAGAGGAAAAAGTCCAACAAATCATGGAAAGTCACAAGGGAAGTCAAAGAAAGGTAGATCTAAATATAGAGGAAGAATGGATTACTGGCACTGTGGAAAGCCATGACACTTGAAGAAGGATTGTTGTTCTTGAAATGGAAAACAAGGATACAGACAAAAAGATGACAGTAAGGAAGCTAATGTTGTGAGTAATAAATTGTAGGATGTTTTAATTATGTGTTTAGATAATGCTAATGATTCTTGGGTAATAGAATTAGGGGCTTCATTTCATGCCACACCCCATAGGAAATATTTTGTAGATTATGTTAAAGGTGATTTAGGATAGGTATATTTGGGTGATGATGAACCCTATTAGATTGTTGAAAAGGGAAAGATAAAAATCAATCTGTAGAATGGAAATGAAGGGTTTCTATAGGAGGTAAGGCATGCTCTAAATTTGAGAAGGAATTTAATTTCTATAGGACAACTAGGTAGTGAAGGCTACATAGTTACCCTTTTCATACAAAGTCTAGAAGGTCACTAGAGGTGCATTAGTAGTAGCTAAAGGTGAAAAGGTTGAACATTATATTTGTGTACTTGTAATACTTATTCTACCTTAACTACTGTAGAAGCAATTGCTACTAAGATAGTTATAGCACTTGCTATAGGGGTATAAAGAAAATTATGTCATCATAGAATTGGGAACATGAGTGGCAAAGAGATGAAGATCCTTCACTCTAGAAAGTTTCTACTAGGTCTAAATCAGATTGACTTGGGGTTCTATAAAAAATGTGTTTATAGAAAATAGAAAAGAGTTCCATTTCTAAAAGTTGGGAAAGAGAAGAAGAGTGAGAAATTAGAGCTTGTGTATTTAGATGTATGGGAACCAACTCAAGTATCTTGTCTTGGTGTCTCTTTCTATTATGTTACCCTTTTTTATGATGCAACTAGGAAAACATGGGTGTATTTCCTAAAATAAAAATAAGAAGTACTTAAAATTTTTGAAAAGTGAAAATATTTGGTTGAGAATGAGACAAGAATACAATTGAAGTGTCTCAAATCTAATAATGGAGGCAAGTATTGCAACAAATAATTTAAAAATTATTGTTCATACAATGGAATTTGTAGGAAAAAAATAGTTCCTGGAACACCACAAGAAAATGGTGTGTCTAAGAGGATGAATATGGGTATGTGCAAGACCATTATGTGCCATAAAGTTGTGATATGATGGGTATGTGTAGGGTATGTGGCTGATGACTTCTTTTTACCCAAAATTGATGTAACAAAAAGGGGTTTTTAGAGGAGATTCTCAACTTTCCACCAATACAAATTATACTTTACTTTAAATTTAATAAATAATTATTATTCAGTTTCTATTTAAATTACAATGAAATTCCTAATTGATAGGTTGATTGGAAAACATCTATAGCTTTCAAACAAGATCACATTTTTGAATCTAAACATGTATCACATTCTATGCTTCCAATACTATAGATTTTTTTTTAAATCATGAAATTTTGACCAAGTTAAGGTGGTCGACATATGAGTTTTTATATTTTTAAAAGTTGTAATAAAAAATTATAATTAATTATTTACTTGAAAAAATTACAAAAAGTATGCATCATATCGACACGAGTCCTCTACTTATATCTAAAATCATATAAAAAATATTATCATTTTATTGTGGTTAGGTGGTTAGAAAAACACCTACTTATTTTTTCCTTAAAATTTAAGTGCTACTGCATTGAAATTGTACCAGTGTACCTTTTTTTTGCTGGGGCATCCAAAAAATTAGAAATTTTTTGAATTTTGATCATGGTAAGTTTGTTCTTTGAACCAACGCAACAAGTACATTGCTTCAAAGAGGGTAAAATGTAGACATTTCAAATTGACATTATGCATCACTTTCATTCATCAATTAAATAAATTAGGTTTATTTAATCAATCTCCTAAAGGTTATTGAATAAATCAATTAATCTTCTAAAGATATCCATTTAATTAAATAGATCAATGCTATTTAATTAAATTTCTAATGATCAATTTCTTCTCATTTAATTTAAACAAACCCAAAAGTCTAAGTTGAATGTCACAATCATCTAATATTAGCTTAATTAATCTAATCCTTGATTAAATGCTAATCACCCATCAAATCCTCTAGATATCTCCACTTGCACAAATAAATCAATTTATTGATTTATTAAAATCATAATTTTCACTCAACATGGCATTTATGGAGAATATTCCCTCAAGTTTGAAAAATATGACAAGTTGATTTGTCCCTCCAACATTGCATTTTTTTATTATTTTCTTGTCCCCCACTCATCTTGCCTCTTAGATTCAAATTTGAAACTCCCTCTCATGGGCACATTTCCCAAATCTTGCACAACCCATAGCCTATCACCACTTGACAAATGGCCTCTTCTCATTGGTGCATCTTTAGTCCCACATTTCACCCATTTGGCCAATCTCTCATTAAAAAAATCTATAAATGAAGACCTTAATCCTCATCAATCCATCCACATTTTACATGCAAAGTCACTCTCTTAGATTGAGGATTGATTTTGGCTCTTTATCTCCATTGCATCTTATCATTTTAGCTTTGATCAAGGATTGGGAAAGGGTCAATTACACATTTGAAACCAATCCACTATGGAATAGGTAACTTGTTATTGTTTTCATGATGCTCTTAGTTTTCTTTTCTCGTGTATTTCATTTGGAAGCATTCACAAGGTATTTCATAGGAGCACTCTTGAGGAATTTGTGAAATACTAACCCTTGCATGAAGTTTAGTGTTTGCAGATATTCATAGATTGCTTCATTTTGGCGCTAGAAGGAGGGCACAAGCAATTCTGATTTCTTTAGTTGTTGAACCAAATTTCTTTGCTGCATATACACTTCTTTCGTCAAAAATCTTGGGCTAAATTTTATGCTTTGTTTCTACAAAATAGACAAGAAATTCATCCAGGTTCCCATGTTTTGTAGTCATGTCATACAGCAAATGAATATTTCAGACATACTTACTATTTTGCTTCAGTTAATCTCTAGGTATAATCTACTGAAAGTCCATTACATTTGTTAGATGTTCTATTTTGTTTCAGTTGATCCACAGACTCCTACAATTGTTAGATGTTCTACAAGGATAACTAGACCTCCAGAAAGATTTTCTCCATCATTATATTCTATATTATTAATTGATTTTGGTGAGCCTGAAGGTTATGAAGAAGTAATGCAAGTAGATATCGAAAAATAGTGGGAACTAGGCATGAAAGAGGAAATATATGAATTCCTTGCTATAGAATCAAACTTGGGACTTAATCTAATTTCTTGCAGGTAAAGGAGAATTGTTGAATAAATGGATTTACAGGTTGAAGGAAGAAGATGGAGGAAAGAAAATATACAAGACTAGAATCATGGTATTAAAAGGTTTTGCACAAAAAAAAACGTATAGATTTTGATGAAATATTTTCTTTAGTTATATAGATGACTTCTATTAGAAGTGTTCTAAGTCTTGTGGCTATAGAAGACTTGCATCTTGAATAGCTAGATGTGTAAACAACATTTCTCCATGGGGATTTGGAAGAGGAAATATTAATGTAGCAACCATAGGGATATGAGGTCAAGGGTAAGGAGGAATCCCTATGTAGGTTAAAGAAGAGTTTGTATGGCTTGAAGCAAGCACCTCGACAATGGTATTTGAAAATTGATAGTTTTATGGATGAAAAAGGTTACAAAAGATGCCATTCTAATTATTGTGTTTATTTTAAGAAATTGGGTAATGGAAATTATGTTATCCTTTTGTTTTATGTTGATGACATGCTTGTTGTTACGTCTAACATATAACATATTAATGAAATTAAGTGGAAATTAGCAAATTCATTTTCTATGAAGGATTTGGATGCAACAAAACAAATCCTTGGTATGAGGATCACATGGGACAAGACAAGCAAAAAAATATTTTTGTCTCAACGTGAGTATGTAGAGAAGGTGTTTTAAGGTTTAACATGCAGAATGCAAAAGTAGTTGTTACACACATAAATCTAGAAGGCTTGTAAACTAAATTTGACTTCAACCTAGTTTTGTAATGTGTTTTACACATTTACATTGGTTCTTATGTCATCCTAGGTTATGTGGACCTCATTTTAGTGTTGTAAAGTGTATTTAATCACACTTTCACATTGAATTTTCTATCCCAAGCCCTAATTGGCCTTTACATCATCACTAATAAGCCCTTGTTAACCCATATTATGCATCCCAAGGCTTAAATTGATCAAATACCTAACAAAGTTTCAATTTAAACCTTATTTCCTTATCTCCTAGCATCTTAGTTGTCAAAATTCCCCCTATGGGACCCATTCACCATGGGTGGCGAATGAGTCCCATTTGGCCCATTTTTGACCTTTGAGGGGAAAAAAAGTCAAATTTAAGTTTAATCTTACTTCATGTCGGCCTTTGATGAGGTATTAATGGGAAAATAATGTGAAATTCCTATAAATATAAGTATTTTAACCATAATTCATAGCTTTTCTCATTCATTCATCCACCAACCTTCCATCTCAATTCAAGCAACTTAGGGTTTTAACATTACAAGCCATTCAAGATCAATTTTCAAACATAAAAGGGCAGATCCTTCATGTTTTGTTGTAGAATTTCAAGATCAAACATCATGGAAAGGTAGTCAACTCCATTATTTCATGTTTCATTCCATTCTTTCATCATTTTTTTTAATTACCTAAAAGGGGTTTGACCAAGGCAAACCCCCATGTCCTAACATTCAACTTTTCTCTCTCTTGCCATGTGTGTTTGTAGATTTAGGTCTTTTGGAAGCTTGGAAATATTTAAGAATCAATATACAAAGTTTTTTAGGTCTTCTCTTCATTCAAAAATTTAAAATTTCAACAAAAACTCATTTTTCAGGTTTGAAAATCAGAGTTTTAGAAGTAGACACCTATAGAGAATCAAAGTATAGACTGAGAGCTCTAGATTCCACCTTTGAATATTTAGAAATTCAAATGTGGAATTATTTTCCATGAGTGACAAATTAGTCCCACTTCCAAGTCAATTTCAATTTTTCTGCATTTTTAGTTACCCTTTCGTTGTAAATAGGTTCCAGCTCAATTTTACAAAACTAGGACTAATTCACCTAAAATGGTGAATGAGTCCCACCAGGCCTGAAAATTAGCATCAGTAGCATTTCAAATGTCATTTCTAGTCTTCATCCACATTCTAGGTGCACACTTTCAATTTGGTTCATTTCTATTACAGTTTTCTATTCATTTCTAGGTGTTTATGCATTACATAATGTGTTTTCAAACAAGTTTTCCTTTAGTTTCCATTCATTATTTAGTTAATCTTATTAGTTTCTTGCATTTAAAAATTTCATCTAGGTATATTTCATCCATATTCCATCCATATTGCAATAATCTTTGAATGTGAACATTGCATTTTGGCCCATCTTTCTCCTTTTAGTTGAAAATCCCTAGAAGTGTTAGAAATAATTAGGGTGCCAAAAATCTATCTTCCATTTTGGTGAACCTATTTTTTTGAATGCTTTCTTGTTTGATTTGGATTCCTTCATCATACATCTAGCTTTCATTGATCTTGCATTAGGGTTTGCATGAATTCATTCGCATTCTCGGTTTCAACTTTTGTATTCATAAAAACTACATTTAGGTTGCATTTTTGGCATCTAATTTCATGTAAATTTTCTAAAATTCTCCATTTTTCATTTAGTTCTACATCATAGCACTCATACACTATAAATATCACTAAAAATTTCTAAAATTTCTAAAAAAATTCCTTATTGGTACTCATTCGCCACCTTGGGTGAATCAATCCCTTTTCACCCCTGAAACAACCTTAGAACTACAAAGCTAAAAACCTTGTTTTATGCTTTTGTTTGCTGCCATCAGTTATCTATATCATGTGACTGAGTTTCTGTAACATGAATTTCATTAGATTTAGCTTAAAATAGCTCATTTCATGCATTTCTCCATTTCACATTTGCATTTTCCACAAGTCATTTTTCTATTTGGTGCATAGTGTAATAAAAAAATTACCTTGTGTCATATCTGAAAATTGCATTTCATTTTAAGTCATTGCATTTCACTTTATTTACTTTCTCATGTTAGTACATGTTCTCTTAAAGCATTACCTATTTCTAGAATAGCAAGTGGCTTGTATGATTCTATTTTTCATGAATGGACATAATCTAGGACAACAAAGTAAAACATTTGATAAGCATTTTGCATACCCTCCTAGTACCTATCGAATTTCCAAGAATATAATAACATAAGAGGATGCAAGTGTAGATAATCATGACACTCGTACTTTTTCTTCTCCCAATACCTCTCCTATTAGTGATGAAGGTGTTTTGGTGAAAGGAGATACAAGAATTGAGAGTCTTGATTGTCCCTCTCCTCTTCAACCTTTGGAAGACATTAAAAAAGAGAGGATGAAATCATAGAAACATTCTTGAATACCAGCTTACCTAATCTCCATACCCATGCCAATCACACTTTTCCATCTCCTAATATCCCTCCTCGATGTCAAGAGGATAGGTTGGTATTAAAAGATGTCTCTATTAAGAGTCATGAGATTCTTGACCCTCCCTTCCCTAATGCTCCTCCCATTTGGGATAATCTATTTAAAAACCATAGTGATCCTTCTCTTGATGCCTCCCTCACTTGTGATGAAGCTACTTTAAAAACTTCAAACTTGGATGAACATATTAAAATCCTTGTAGGGTAGATAACATGGAACAAGAGAATGATATCTTAAAGACAATGGCATTCAACGAAAATCTTCTCCTCCCCATCCCTCTCTTGACAATCTCATCATTAATCATTCCCCTATTGGTGATGAAGTCATTTTGGAAGAACCAATTCTTACTTGTCAAGAACATGTGGCTTGATCTTCTCCTAAAAGATCTCCTTCCAGGAAGAATATCATGCTGCTAGAACACAGCAACAATAATAATGTGTCTTCCTTAGATTAAATAGTGATTCTTGATTGACCTTCATTAGAGATACATCAAACCAAGACCGCTGAGGTTATGAATGTTCAAGTTTCCATTAGATCCCCCTCGATCAATGGTCCTCATACATACCCCGTGGGACATCCTAACAACCCTCTAATTCTTTACCCACCTTCACATGAACAACAAACTCAAAATAAACTTGAACTTATCCTTTACCCTCCTCAAACTAATGTATCACAACAACCGAATTATAATACCATTGTTCATACATTTAACACCTGAAATAATCCGCAACTACAACAACCAACACCAACACCCTTATTGTTTCCTAATCTTATCCCACCTAACCCTTTCTTACCAAGTCGCAAGGAGTATGATCTTGTCGAGTAATTTAAGAATACTCCTGCTAAGATATCATTATGGGACCTTCTTCAAGCCTCCCCTCACTATCATAACATGATCCAAACAACCTTACAACAAGTTCCTATCCCTTCTAATGTGCAACCAAATGACATAGCAAGCATAATTCAAGGATTGAATGCTGACATTGTTTTCCACCAAAGAGAACTCCCTTCTTTGGATGTGCAAAAAAAAATGAAGCTTTCATGATCATAGCTCAATACAAAATAAAAGGGATAAAGAGAAATCTCATAGATACTAGTTCTTCTCTTAATGTATGTACTGTGAGCCTTTTGGATAGGCTTGGCATTGATAAATCAACCATTTGACCTGATTCTCTATCTATTAATTGATTTGACAATGTCAAAAAGAAACAGTTAGGGGTAATCATTATGCCTCTTACCGCTGGAGTGGTCACCTTGAATACACCAATCCATGTCATTCCTTATGAAATTTCATGCAATCTTATCTTAGGTAGACAATTGATTCATGCCATGAAAGTTGTGCCTTCCACTCTTCATCGCAAAATGAAATACATCTACAACAACATAGTCCATAGACTTGATGTTGATCTTAAACTAGATAGTGTCTTACAACTTGAGAAAAACATAACAAATTCCTTAAACACATCAACATCATCTACACCAGGAGATGATCCTACAGAAGCATCCACCTCCACCACTTAGGACATAGAAGCACATTACAAACAAACTTTGAAGAACTTAATCATGACCAACCACCTAATCCAAAAGCAATGAAAATGCTTTATGGAAAAGGCTATGAGATTATAAAACAATTTGGATATAGTGGAAAAGGATGTGGTGCTAATGAAAAAGGTATTTGCAACCCTATAGACCCTATCACACAACAAACATCTCATGGTATTGGTTATTGTCTTGTGATAGAAATTGCCAAGCCTTCACCCAACATTAACAATTTCATGCAACACACTCCTAAATCAACCATACTAAACTCCTTGACACTAGTGGTCTTGGACATCATCCTTTCCCAAACATAAAACAAACAACTACACCTTCGCTTAATGTCAATGTCATCTCACAAAACATTCATGATTTGAATACATTATATTTTCTACCCTCCTATAATGGAGAGAACAAAATCTTGCAATCTCAAGAGCCTTGCGTAAGTATGACATCTATTGCTAAGAAAGATGTATCTTTGATGTAGATCAAAAGACCACCTTCTACCATTGATCAAAAGGGTATCTTATTGAGACTCTTCCAAGATCACTTGATCACCCTCCCTCCTAGAACTCGAAAGAAATGCTCTTACAAGACTTCATTCTGCACCTATCATAGAGTTCATGGTCACTCTACTAATGAATGTAATTCTTTGAGTCATAAAATCCAACATTTTTAGGAGTTTGGTATGCTTACCTTTGTGGGGGCACCTAATTCCTCTAATTGAAACCAATTTTCACTCCCACTTTCATTTCACCCATCGTTTCAGCTCACCTTTGTCCTACACTCAATAGGGGCAATGGGTTTAGCAATTCTTTCCCTTGTATGCCACATGTGGTTGCCTCCTTTGGCTAGTTGTTAACTTTTCATGAATACATAAGAGCAAGCTTGGGATGTGGAAAAGATGCCTTAAGTTGGATTAAATATGACATAATTCCCTTTTTCATGAAATAGCTTATCAGAAACATATGACTTTCCATAGGGATTTCCAAATAAGCTCTCATGTTCTCCTTCTTCTACTTTAAAGCCATTTCTCATAGTACTGTTGTTCGCAACCACTTTAAAGTTGGGGCATACATCACCACTCACATTTCATTGTGTTATTTATTCTTGTCATGCGTCCTTTTCTTGGTGGCCTCATTGGGCTTGATTCCCTCCAAGAGCATGATACTTCTTTTGCATTTATCCTCTCTTGGAGACATTAAACACAATGTTCCCTAAGATGAGACCTTACACGAACTAAGTAAAATCCCTTTGAACATTCCTTACAACATTTACAAGGTCTATGAGTTTCAAGCATACAAAGTTTTGGTTACCTCATAGAGCTCAAAAATAAATTTCCTTTATGGCACCTTAATAAGGTTATCAAGAGGTATAATTTTGGTAAAGTTGAGCGGGAAGCCCATTTAGTAGCATGAATTTCCCCATAGCCACCTATGTGTCTGAGTACATACCAACTAGTGTATGTTTCTCACCTTTGGGATTTCTCACCCCATGGACAATCAGGAGTTTTGTGGCCCTAGAGTGAGTATGTTGTGGACTTCTCACCCAATGTACAACCAATAGTTTGGTCACCTCAGAGTGAGTATCCATTTTCTTTCTGAAACAAACAAAGCTATATCTAATCCACAACTAGCTAGACAAATGACCAAAACTTGATCCACCTTTTCATTTTCATCTTTCTCTTTCTTGCCATTGCATTATTTTATATCTTGATGGTTTGACTTAGGATCTTGGATATTGGGGGCTTATGTAATGTCCTTTACTCTTTTTCATTCTTTGTAATTTGCATCTATATGGTTGGATCTCTCTTGAATGTCGCCATTAGTGTGATTTTGAAGCAAGTTCATCCTCTCACTAAAGTGGGGGCTAAATGTATCATAGAAAAAAGGACCTCTTGCTTGACATGGGAATAATTCATGATAAATTGGAATTCATGAGGCCTTGAGTCAAGTGTTGTGAGGCATTTTATCTATCTACACTAGGTCTTGGACCCTTGTAAATTGAATAACACACTTTTATCGATGTCTTGTAAAGGTGTTGTAAAATATTGTAATGGACTTTCACACTTTTCTAGACTTAATGAACCCATTTCTCCCTAATTTAACATTATAAAATAAATTCAAATGCATTATCACATAAATCTAGAAGGCTTGTAAACTAAATTTGACTTCAACCTAGTGTTGTAATGTGTTTTACACATTCACATTGGTTCTTGTGCCTTCTTAGGCTACGTGGACCTTGTTTTAGTGTTGTAAAGTGTATTTAATCACACTTTCACATTTAATTATCTATCCAAAGCCCTAATTCACCTTTACATCATCACTAATAGGCCCCTATTAACCCATATTATGCATCCTGAGGCTTAAATTGATCAAATACTTGACAAAGTTGCAATTTAAACCTTTTTTCCTTATCTCCTGGAATCTTAGCTATCGAAATGCCCCCTGTGGGACCCATTCACCATTCATGAAGAATTAATCCCATCTAGGTGGGACCCATTTTCCATGGGTGGCGAATGAGTCCCATTTGGCCCATATTTCACATTTGAGCAAAAAAAGTGAAATTTAAGTTTAATCTTACTTCATGTGGCCAACTTGTGATGAGGCATTAATGGGAAAATAAGGTGAAATTCCTATAAATATAATTATTTTAACCCTAATTCGTAGCTCTTATCATTCATTCATCCACCAATCTTCCATCTCAAGTCAAGCAACTTAGGGTTTTAACATTACAAGTCATTCAAGATCAATTTTCATACATTCAAGGGAAGATACTTCATGTTTTTCTACAAAATTTCAAGATCAAAGATCATGGAAAGGTAATCAACTCCATTATTTCATGTTTCATTCTATTCTTTCATCATTTTTCTTTAATTACCCAAAAGGGGTTTGACCACTGCAAAACCCCCATGCCCTAACATTCAACTTTTCTCTCTCTTTCCTTGTGTGTTTGCAGTTTTAGGTCTTTTGGAAGCTTAAAAATTATTAAGAATCAAGTTGAAAAGTTGTTTATGTCTTCTCTTCATTCAAAAAGTCAAAATATCAACAAAAACTCATTTTCAAGTTTGGAAATCAGAATTTTGGAAGCAGACACCTATAGAGAATTAAAGTGCAGACCAAGAGCTCCGGATTCAACCTTCAAATATTCAAAAATCAAAAATTTGATTCATTCTCCATGAGTGGCGAATGAGTCCTACTTCTAGGTCAATTTTGAGTTTTATGCATTTTTATATACCATTTTGTCTAAAATAGGTTCCATCTTGCCCAAAATGGCGAATGAGTCCCACCAAGCCTAAAAATTAGCATCAATAGCAATTCAAATGTCATTTCGAGTCTTCATCCACATTCTAGGTGCACACTTTCAGTTTGGCTCATTTCTGTTACAGTTTTCTACATTCATTTCTAGGTGTTTATGCATTACACAATGTGTTTTCAAACAAGTTTTTTTCCTTTAGTTTTCATTCATTAATCAGTTAATCTTATAATTTTCTTGGATTCAAACACTGCATCTAGGTATATTGCATCCATATTTAATCCATATTGCATTAATGTTTGAATGTAAACATTGCATTTTGGCCCATCTTTCTCCTTTTAAGTGAAAAACCCTAGAAGTGTTAGAAAGAATTAGGGTGCCAAAAATCTATGTTCCAATAACCTCTTCCATAAAGCTTTTTCATTTATTTTAGATTCAGTGGTTGCACATAATCAACTTCATCAATGTTTGTTATGTAATTTGATTCTTCTCCTAAAGTGGTTGAGGTGGATGCTTTTGAAATTTGTGTTGACATTATCACTTTTTCTTTTCCCTTTCTAGATTGTTTTGTTATAATCATGTATTTACCCATGAATGTTGTTGTGAAATCTAAGGAACCTTGATTATCTTCTGATAACTTCGTAACTTCTTTGTTATGCTTTTCTTTTTATTTATCTTGCATGGGTTCCACTTGTATAATTGGTGTTAATATTTTCAAAGGAATTTGTTTATCTTTTTCAGCATGCAAACAACTTTCAGGTTCATAATCAGCCTAGACTATGTAAACTTTATTGTTGTAAACATACCTGATTTTACGATGAAGAGTAGAAGGAACTGCTTACATTTCTTGAATCCATGGTCTACCTAAAAGAAGATTATATGAAAGATTGTGAGGTATAACATGGATAGTAGTTTGTAATATGGCCTTTCCAATTGTAATAGGTAATGTGATCATACCAAGTGATTTTTTCCCTACATTATCAAACCCATGAATAGATAAAGAATCAGGTTGAATTTGGCTTTTGTCTACTCTGATATTTTTAGGAAGGTTTACACTACACACATTAAGTGTCGAACCATTATCAATCAGAGTTCATTTTGTCCTCCACATATTAATCTTAGCTATTATCATGAAGGAATCATTTTTTTTTGCACTTCTAAAGGAGGGTTCTCACTTTGGTAGAAAGCAATGTCAAGCATTCATTCCTTGAATTAGGGTTGCTATATCATTCATGTTTGCACTAGGGGGAACCAAAACTTGTTGCAATGCATTTTGGAGCACGCTATGATGACTAGGTGAGGCTTGAATAAGGTCCCATAAGGATGTCTTAGTAGGAGTATTCTTAAGTTGTTCAACAAGATCATGCTCCTTTCCACTTTGTAAAGGAAAATGAGGAACACTAAGCAAGATAGATTGAGGTAATGGTCCGAGGTGCTGCTACAATATTGTGTCTCACTTTTGGGATATTCTGATTTTTTCCTAAAATCACTATATTTAGAAAAAGGGTATGTGTAGGATTATGATGGGCCAAAAAGTGGCAATATGATGGGTATTTGTAGGGTATGTGGCTGACAACTTTTTTTTTACCCAAAATTGATGAAATGAAAAGGGTTTTTAAAGGATATTCTCAAATTTCCACCAATGTAAATTATGCTTTACTTTGAATTTAATAAATAATTATTATACATTTTCTATTTGAAATACAAGTAAAGTCATAATTGACAGGTTGAATGAAAAACATCTATAGCTTTCAAACAATATCACACTTTTTGAATCCAAAACATGTGTCAAATTCTATGCTTCGCATACTATAGGATTAAAAAAATAAAATTGAATTTCATGAAGTTTTGACCAAGTTAAGGTGGTCAGAAATACGGGTTTCTATATTTTTTAAAATTTGTAATAAAAAATTCATAATTAATTATTTACTTGGAAAAATATTACCAAAAAATATGCATCACATCAGGACATGAGTCCTCTACTTATATCTAAAATATTATAAGAAAATATTATCATTTTATTATGGTTAGGGTGGTCAGACATACACCTACTTCTTATTTTTCCTTGAAATTTAAGTACTACTGCATTGAAATTTTAAATTTTCACCAAATAGATTTTTTATTTTTTTGAGTAAACCTAGTAGTTTAGAAACTACATTCAATTTTCTACAGATTTTATTCTTACATATTTTTGAAATAATATAGATAATGTATTCAAATTTTTACATCAAGTTTCCTAACTCTGATTTTCTAATTTTTTTGCTACTTAAGGGCCTCTTTTTTCCATGATGATCCTGCACATACCCAAAATTAATGATTTAAGTATTGAGAGGTTCCATCTAAATGGTTTTAATTGAAGAGGGATATATAAGACCCCCTTAATCAAACCCCCTTGGATAGAACCCCTATAGTATTAAATCACACCCACAATCGAGTCTCCTTCACAGCTATCAAAATGCAAGAAAAAAAAACAACTTTTTCTTTACCTTTTGAGGGATTAAATAACATCATTTAAAAATTATAATTTTCAATATTGTAGCCCTTGAAACTAGCTTTCCAACAAGTATAGGTTTGATATATTTTCATTTTACCATGTATTTAATTTTCATTTTTTACTAAACATAGGTTTTTCTTTGAACATCAAGCTCTTTGTTGTGTAGAGGTGGAAAAATAGTAAACCATTGTAAAAAAAAATCAAAAATACCCATTCCCTAGATATTTATTTCCTTGTTTCACACAAAAAATAAAAAATGGATTTCAATATATACACAAAAAGTTATGTTATATGACACACACATATGTCCAAATTATAGTTGTGTCGTATAAAAATGACCCCTTGCCATTTTCATGGGCTTTTAGGTCTTGTTTCATGGTGTTGGAACTATGTTGCTCTAATTTGATGTTGTAACATGGCTTGAACATGCTTATTTAGGTACTAAAACTCAAAGAATGGAATCTTGTGAAGATGTTGTAAGACATTTCTACATTCTTCTACACTCTTCATGTTGTTAGCTCTCTTTTCCCAAAAGGAATTAGCAAAATACTTTTATTTGGGTCAAAAAGTGTTGTTTGTACATGTACTTGGTATGGTTAAAAAATAGGGACTTTTAAAAAGTGGTTTTTATAGATCCCTATCAAATTTCTATAATATAAGTATTTGAATAATTTACATATTTGGAAACTAGATTCAAAATCCTAAGTTTCATAGTACTCACATTTTTTAAGATTCATTGCATGTAAGTGCCTCAAATTTTCAGTTGAAGTGTGAAAAATTCTGAAAAATAGCAAAAACACTTCCACTTTTTGAGATTTTTGTGTACCCAACTTCTTGCATTAGCTCCCATCAACCATGGTAATGCTTATACAATTTTTTTTAGTGATTTTGTCCTTGACAATAAAATTTTAGCAAAACTTTTTCCAAGGACCCTAAAAGAGACTGCATTAGAATGGTTTTCCAAGTTGCCCAATCATTTCATCTATTCATTCAATTAATTGGTAGATTCTTTCATTAGAAACTTCCAAGTTCGTATGACACCTAAAAAGATAATGGAAAACCTTATGAGATATAGACAAAATACAAATGAAAAAGTGATAGATTTCATCTCACATTACCAATCCTTATATGCTCAAATTGATGTTAAGATTCTTGATGCACATCTGAAAAAGATGCTTATCAAAAAATTGCACACCAACCTTTAGGATAAACTCACCATGATGAAATTCCCTTCATTCATGCATTTATGTACAACCTTATGTGACTATCAAAAATCAGTTTCAAGTCATGATTCAAAATCCACTTCCAGCCGATTTGGAAAACTAGAACACACCATCATTTAGATCATTGCATTTAGTCATAATTTATTCATACATTCCTTAATTTGAGTGAACCACCTATATTTTGGGTGTGGGATCTATCTCTTTCCACTAGGTGAAAGACCCTAATTGAGTAAAAGAGAGTTATACCATTCCACCACCACAAAATCTATGGTTCATTTTGGTGAACCTACTTTTCAAACATCTTATTTTCTGATTTGGAGTCCATTTTCATCCTATTCCTAGCTTGCATTGAATTTGTATTAGAGTTGCATTGGTTAATTTGCATCTAGGGTTTCAAATTTGTGCATTAGTAAAAAGCACATTTAGCTTGCATTTTCACATACATTTCCTTAATTTTTTTGAAATTCTGCATCTACATCTTAGGTTTACATCATACAACATCAAAAGCATCAAAACAAACTAAAAATTTCTAATTTTTTTGAAAAAAACCCTTACCGAGACTCATTTTCCAAGTTGTGAAAATCAATCCCTATCTAGATTTTTTAACTATCTATTACAACATTATAAACCTCATTTATGTGCTTCCTAAGCCTCGTAGTATCATATACTATAAGTTTGGAAAGTTTCTGCAACATTTTTTCTATGCATTTAGGTGAAAAACATCAATTTAAGGTAGTCATTTTTGTAATCATTTCAAATACAAGTCTCCTTCGATCCTAAAATGCTCACATTTCTTACATTTTGCATAACATTGACAAAATTAATTTTTTCTTTTGCATACACAATGTTTCTATTCATACAACTTTGCATAAGTTTGATAAAAGTGCTTTTCATTCTTGCATATATTGGATAAGGACCATGTTTTGCATCTTTGTACATACATTGTTTATATTGTTGAAACATTGCATGAAATGGTTACAAGTGCTTTTTTATTTTTTTGCAAACAATGCTAGTGTCTTACATAACTAGACATATTAAGAAAAAATCCCTATCTTATCCCTCTAAGAGTGCTTTTGTGATAGAGAATACAACCTTGGACATTCCTAATGATCATATTTGTTCTTCTCCTAATATCTCTCCTCTTAGTGAAGAAAATATTTTGGTGTTAGAAGAACCAATTAATGAGAGTTTTGAGAATCATAGCTGTTTCTCTCCTCTTACCTCTTTTTGTGGACAAGACATTAATAAACAATATAACACAACCATAGGTAACCATGACACTAACATTTGTTTCTCTCCTAGTATCTCTCCTTGTTGTGAAGACAATACTTTGATGTTAGAAAACCTATTTTGTGAAGGTCATGAGAATCTTAGTTGTTACCCTTCCCCTAAAGAAACCATTGTTGAGCATGACAATTCAACCCTTGATCATTCCCCTACCTGTTATAAAGTCATTTTGGAAGAACCAATCCATGAGTGTCAAGAAAATTTGGTTTTTTGTTCTCCTAAAAACCCTCCTCCTAGGGAGGATATCATGATGCAAGCCAAGGATAACTCTCACTTGCTAAGAGATGTTAGCATTATTCAACCTCAACTCATTCTTTATCCTCCTTCACAAAAAACTCAAACTCACACCAAACCTGAACTTTTCCTTTACCCACCTAAGAATAATGTATCGCAATAGTCGAGTCATAATACCATAGCTCATACATATAACACTCGAAACAATCTACAAGCATAACAAACAACCACAACACCCCTACCCTTTCCTAACACTATCATACCTAAGTCCATCTTACTAGGACCTCCTAGTGGAAAGGAGTACAATCTTGTCAAAAAACTAAAGAATAATCCTACTAAGATATCATTATGGGACCTCGTTCAAGTCTCACCTCATTATCACAACATGATTCAAATTTATTTGCAACAAGTTCCTATCCTTTCTAACATGCAAATAAATTATCTAGTATCCATGATTCAAACCATAAATGTTGACATTTTTTTCCACCAAAGTGAGTTCACTCCTTTGGATGTACAAAACCAAAATGAAGCTTTCATGATAATCACTCAATCCAAATGAAAAGGGATTAAGAGAACTCTTGTAGATACTAGCTCCACTCCTAATGTGTGTGGAGTGAACCTTCTTGATCGACTAGGTGTCGATAAATCCAACATTTGACCCGATCCTTTATCCATCAAGGGATTTGACAATGTAAGCAAACAACCACTTGGTGTGATCACTTTACATATTACAATTGGAGTGACCACATTAGAAACACCAATCCATGTTATTCCTAAAGATCTTACATATAACCTTCTCTTAGGTTGACCATGGATTCATGCAATGAATGGTGTTCCTTCTACTCTTCATCACAAAATGAAATACATATACAACAAAAAGGTATACACTCTTGAAGCTGACCCTCATCCAAACAATTGTTTGAACATTGATAAAAATAGAGAAAATCGCTTGAACACATTAACACCAACCACACAAGTGGAACCCGCACAACAAAAAGGAAAACAACAACATATTGAACATGTCATGATGCTATTAGAATATGAGTGGGGTTCCTTAAATTTAAAGCATGACTTCATGGGTGAGTACAAGATCATATACAAAGACTTTAGCAAGGGACAAGAAATTGTAGTCATGGCAACACAAAAAATTGGACAACTCTTCACAAGCATCCACCTCAACCACTTTAGAATAACAAACATCAAGTTACACAACAACCTTTGATGAACTTAATGATGAACAACCATCGAATTCAAAACCAATGAAGAAGCTTTATGGAAAAGGTTATGAAATAATGAAACAAATTGGATATAGTGGAATAGGATGTGGTGCTTGAGAACAAGGTATTTGTAACCCTATAGATACTAACACACAACAAACAACTCATGGTCTTGGTCATTATCCATTGATAGAAGTAATCAAGGAATCCCTTAACATCAATACTATCACAAAACATCCTTCTAAAACAACCTTAACAATAGTACATCCTGAGCTGGTAGACACTACTAGTCTTAATCTTTCTCCTGAACCAAAACAAAAAATGAATTCTTTGCTTAACATCAATGTCATCTCGTGTCGCACTAAATTTTGCATTCAATAGATTTTCACTCCTCTTGTAAGAGTGAGAACAAAATATTGCAATCGAAAGAACCTTGTGTAGGTATGACATCCTGTACTAAGAAAGACATCTCTTTGGCACCAACAATAGAAACTACTTCTCTCCTTAATCAAGAGGGAATCTTGTCGATACTCCAAGATCACTTGATATCCCTTCCCTCATGAACTCGAAAGAAATGCTATTACAAGACTTCCTTTTGTGCCTATCATAGAGTTCATGGTCATTCCACTAATGAATGTAAGGCTTTGAGTAGTAAAATCCAACACTTTAAGTATTTTAGTGTTCTTCCTTATATGGGGGGCACCTCATTCCCCTAATTGATACTGATTTTTACTCAGACATCATCTTATCAGTCATTTTGGCTCACCTTTGTCCTGGACTAAGTGGGGGAAAGGGGTTAGGTAGCCTTTTCCTCATATGTCACTTGTTGTTGCCTCCTTTGGTTAGTTGTTAACCTTTCATGAACATATAAGAGCAAGCTTTGGATGTGGACGAAGTTCCTTAAGTTGGCTCACACATGACATACTACTTTTTTGTGAGAATCCATTAAAATCTGCAAACACTAAACTTCATGTATGGGTTAGTATCTACAAATTCCTCAAGAATACTCCTATGAAATAACATGTGAATTCTTCAAAATGCAAAAAATGACAATAGAAAACTAAAAGCATTATGAAAACAATAACAAGTACCTATTCCATAGTGGATTGGTGTCAAATGTGCAAATGGCCCTTTCCCAATCCTTGCTCAAAAGCTGAAATGATGCAAATGCCAATATGATGAAGAGAAAAAATAGTTCTCAAACCAAGAGAGTGACTTTGCATAAGTTGTAGATGAGATACAAATATTGTGGAGGATTTGATCAAAGAAAAATCTTCCATTTATAGATTTTGAAATGCTAAGAGTGCTTATGAGAGAGCAATGTGGGATCAAAAACAAGCCAATGAAAAGAGGAACTTGTCATCATATCATAGATTGAGGGAAGTGCAATATTTTGGAAATGTGCCCAAGAGGGGGAAATTTCAAATTTGAATTTGAGAGTAAATGTTGAGTGGGGGACATGTAAGAGCTTATTAATTGCTTTGTTGGATGTACATGTCCACTTGATTTTGAATTCAAACTTGAGGGAATATTCCCCAAAGATGCCATGTTGAGTGAAAATGATGATTTTAATAAATCAATAAATTGATATATTTGTGCAAGTGGGATTATCTAGAGGATGTGACATGCATTAGATTATATTTAATCCTAATTAGATTAGCTTAGGTGGTGATTAGATGCTATTGACCAATTTGACTTGATTTAGGGATTTAAATCAAATCAAAGGGAGATGAAAGGTGATAAATAATTAGTGAAATAAATATTTTATTTATTTAGCTAAGGGGAATAATGATAGGATTAAATTAAATAAAGTTGATGACCTTTAGGAGATTGAAATTGATTTACCTAATGAATGGATGAATGTGAATTTGATTTATTTAATGAGCGGATGAACATGAATTGAGTGTGCAATGTTAATTGCACGTGTCTACATATTTCCCCTCTCTGAAGGAATGTACTTGTTGTGTTGGTTCAAAGAATAATCTTACTGCAATCAAATTTTTTTAAAAAAATTCTGATTTTTTGGATGCCCCAGCAGAAAGTACACTAGTACATTTCCCCCTTGAGAGATCGAGTGAAAAGATTCGATTTGAGGGTCGATCTCTGATAAAGAGGTTCAAAATGGATGGTTATAGATGATGATGTAAATGAGATGTTTTTAAGATGCTTAGAATAACAAATCTATATTATCCTAAACAACTTAAATGATGATATGATGTGATGATAGATGAGATGGATGATGTAATATGTTGTGATTATGCAAATGGATGATTTATGAGATTCTTAAACTAACAGATCTATATTATGATGATGAATATGCATGTGAGATGATATGCAAAATGCTGATGATTTGTGGATGTAGGATGTATGCACTAGTGATGATGATAAACTACTCCTGACATGATGTTAGTGCAGAAGTAAGAAATTAGATGATGACAAGAGGATCCAACAAGTCCATGATCTGATGAGACTTTATTAGAGATGATGATGATGATAGATGGTGATTTTCTTATCAAGGATTGGGATTTTAAAAGGGCTACTTACCTTATGTTTGATTACACACGTAGATACGATGCATCAAGTTATAAAGAACCAAGATGGTGTTGTAACTAGTGTAATGGAATTTGACTCGACAAATAGATAGGAGTATTCTTGTTCACACTTGACATACAGAAACATTGCTAGGATGTACCTAACAAAGCAAGTATTCACCAAGTTATTTTACAAGAACGTCCAACAAGCATAGCAAACAAAAGACAATAATCGTTGCCCCATTCCTATCTCTCTAAATCCTTCATTTGGATATCATCGAGAGGTCCTTGGAATGAGGGCAATAAGATAAATCAAAAGAAAATATCAAGTAAGCAAACAAGCCAATGTTATTCATACCTTCAGCCAGAGGGATGTGTTTTGATAGGATAAGATCCAAAGTGATATCCAAAAATGATGCCCATTGTCGGAAAGATATATCCAAGGAAATGCATTGCATAGGATGATGATGGTTTGATAAGTTGATTGATAGGCTATTGATATAAGTTTGATTGACATGTCTAAAAATGATCAAGAGTTTGATTTTGTTTTAAAGGTTTGTTGTTTCGATTTTTATTTTTATGATTGAAGCTTGCTTTTGTTGACTGCTATGATTGGTTTTGTTTGTGTTGCCAAAGGATGAAGGTAATGATCAATTTATTATGGATGATTGATTATTTCAAGTGAAAGTGAGATGAGGTGGATGGATTTTTTTAAAAAATATTTGGATTTTTTTGATGTTTTTGATGTTTTTGAAATATTTTGAGGCTATTTTTTGGTATTTTCAAGATTTTACAAATGTTTTGATTTTTGATTTTTGATTTTGATGTTTTGGGGTTTGTTTTTTTTAATGTTTTTGGATTTTGTGTTTTTTGAATTTTTTGGATTTTGATGTGATTTTTGGATGTTTTGATGTTTTGAATGTTTTTGGATTTTGTGTCTTAGGGGTTGATCAGAGATTAGCCTTGCCTACATTTAAGCTCAGAGACAATAGTTCAAATTCCAATGTTTTTGATATTTTTCTAATTTTTATGAATGTTTTTGGATTTTTTTGATATGTTTTGGATGTTTTTGGATTTTTTGATTTTATGATGTTTTTGGATTGTCACATGATTTTGAAATTTTGGATATGGACATGTGTGACAATATAAGTGCTCTGTTTAGAATTTTGTTGAAAACCAAGCTAAGGTTGATTGATCGAATTGATGGATTGACGATGATGATAGCATTGTTGAGGATACACAACAATGCAAGGATTTGATTGATCGGGATTGATGATGATAACATTGTTGAGGATGCACAACAATGCAAGGATTGATGATGATAACATTGTTGAGTATGCACAACAGCACAAGGATAGTGTTAAGCAATACAAGGATATCCTGAGATGATGATTTTTTGATTAGATTTGATTGATCATGATTGACGAAGCTTGATTTGGAACAAGAGTTGTTCAAATTATTTGATGTGATGTTTGACATGGAACTTAGATGCAACTAATAGTGATTGCTTGGCTTGTTGTTTGATGAAAGATGAATCTTGATAAGGAACATCTTTTTGTCAAAATATTCCATGGGCTAGTTATTTATATTTTTTGCTCACAAGTGGTGGACCAATTTGATTTTACGTTTGTGAATGTTTAGATCACCACATAAGTTGGAGGATATTGATTAAGATTTATTCCTGAAGCAAGATGCAAATATCTTCCCCCAGTGTCTAGCAATGTATGGAATGTCATGGATGGATATGGTACGAAAGAAAATGATACCAAGGATTATCTTGTGATAAGATAAGGTGTTTAGATATATAATGCTAATTTGGATAATGCTACATAGGATAGGATCAATGAAAATGACCCATGTCAAGATGTTTAACATAAGCAAGTGTAAAGTGTGCCCCAAACTTTCATCAAGATCAAGATAACTTGGACTATATGGATGCAGATGGATAAAGATGGATTGGATAAATGCTTTGAAGATGAGTGGATTTATTATGGATGAGACTGATGGAATGTTGGATTTATTATGGATGGGATGAGATGCTTAGAACTAGTGCATGTAGATGCTCGATTCTACACATGATGCATGTTTGCCAGGTTTTCATCACGGTCTTGCCGAAAGCGCCACCACAGTGGTTTTCACTAGAGGACGACTTTTTTCTCTTTACTGTTTTCAATCATTTTTCTAATTTTTTTTTGGATTTTCATATATTTTTACTTTTTTTATTTTTTGAAAGATTCATGTTGAGCCACCTAGTGGTGTCGATGTAGATGCTTTTGTCATAATGTGTCATCGATATCCTGCTTGAAGAAGTTGCTTTGCTAAGATACGTGCACTTGAATGCAACTTTTGGGATTCTTGATCTTCTTCATCGATACCAGAGTTAACTTTGTCTTTGTGCACATATCGCGATAGACTGCCTTCAGAATCCTTATGATGAAGGGTTGTTGCCAATACACAGTCAATTAAAGAATTATATATCATGCATGGAGGCATGGATGGAGTGTGTTTAGGGATAAGAGATGGATTGGTTGACAGTTTGGAACCTTTGACTCTCCAAAGTTGGGAAGATGAGAAATGATGGGTGGATATGAAAGTGTGAAGGGAATTAGGACCAACTGCTTGATACACTTTGTACATCGCTTGAAAAGCCTACTTTTGATTTTGTGGACATATTTGATGGATACTTTTCCCCTTTTTATTTTTCCCCATAGTTTCTTTGACTGATGGAGTTTGATAGGGATGATCTTTTTTTGTATGCTTTGGTATCCATTTGTATTTGATTTGTCTATTATGCTTTCTAGCTTCTTTTTCTTTGATGACTTTCTTTGTACTTTGATTCATATCATTCATTTGATGTTGGTCCCAATTCATGGATGGGGTGATGGGTGGATGAAGATTCATGACGTGGCTAGTTGTACTATTGACTTTTGTTTCATCATAAGGATTCTTCGTGCTTCTTATGTTGATGTTTGCTTGAGACAAAGTTGCCCCTAGTATGGTGGTATTAGTACCTTCATGCTTTGATTCTACCTATTTCGAGAGATCTTGTTTAGAATACATTCTCTGATGAATGACCACTATAGATGATGTTATTTTGATTGGATTCTCTACTAATTCTGAAATATCTTGTTCTATCTAACCTGTTTCCTTGAGTGGATACTTCTGGATATCTTTATTCATGATGTCCTCAGTTCAAATTGGGGATATATCCGATCTTGATCTTGACAACTCAGTCTGATTGTAGGAATTAGTAACCTACTCTTTTTGTGTAATAATGTCAGGATTAAAGGAATCCTTTTTTGAATGAAGATCATCTACGTGCCCATCCATAGAAAGCATCTCATGGGTAGATGGAGGAGTATGGATATGATCATCTTTCATAGATAGGAGAGTGTCCATTACATTATTGTAGTATCATGGAGATATGAATTCTTGATCTTGAACGATTTCAGAATTACTTTTGACATGCTTTGGATCAAATTCTTGACATGGGCTAGTTTCAAAGGATGGATTACTTACAAAGGTTTCTTGGATGTCATCATTAGACATGGTAAGTGGTTCAATATCCTCAAGTGTTGAGTTCACGGTTTCTTCAGTATCTATAACCATGAGGTCAAAGGGGGTCAACACATGTCTTGGAAGGGACCATTGCTAGACCTTGGTGAAAGATTTTGATCATGCTTTGGAATAAATTATTGAGATATGTCCCCTAACTCATAAAACAATGTAGAGACTTTTTCAACATGATCATAGGTGAATGGATCATTCATTAAGTCAATAGGATCAAATAATCCTAACACTCCTTGAAATAGATCACTAAAAAGTGGCTCTTGATGTATGGTGAGTTGATCATTGAATGGGGTAGAAACATCTTCAAGGTGCTCATCGATGGAGAACTCTTGATCATTTTTTTCAACAATTGTGGTGGATGGATTTCCAATGTCCTCAACCATAGGGTAAAATGATGTTGACATTTCTTGAATTGGATCATTGTTGGGTATTCTTGGTGGATTTTGATCATGATTGGAAAGTGACTCTTGATGTATGTTGATTTGATCTTTGGATGAAGTAGACATACCTTCAAGGTGCTCACTGATGCATTGATCTTGATCCTTGTTCTCAACAATTGTTATTTTTTGTGTTTGTGCTTGTGCTCATTGGGAGGCTTGAGAGGCTTCGGCAGCTTGAGAGGTTTGTTGCACTTGTTGAGCTTGTTTTTCTTGTTGCATGGCTAGATATTGTTTGATGGACTTTTGGTAGGCTTGGTGAGCTTTTAGTGCAATGTTATATTGTCTTGCTACGTTTGGTTTTGGTGGTAGTGGTGGTGGATGTAGAATTGTGTTGGATGTAGTGACAAGTTTTACGCTCGAAGCGATCATGGTAGTGAGGGGTATGATGGGTGTGATAGGGGTGGATGGAGTGATTGAAGTGATAGGAATGGTTGGGATGACCGAGGTTATAGGCCCTTGGGAGACAATATTTTTATTTGTCAAGATTGATGTTTCCATTTGATTAGATACCATTTGTTGGTGCGATATCGATGGTATATCCAAAGGATTTGATGTGATGACTTGATTGGTGTTAGGTGGATTGATTTGGATGGAGTGATTGGTACTAGGTAAAGGGGGAATCCTTAAACCAAGGAATGATGTTGATATGGGTAATGGTGGTGGAGATGTATTTTGGTGCAATGACTCAACTGTTTTGGTAAGTGTAGCAATTTGATCTTGCCAAATTTGTTCTTGATTTCGATCTTGACTCCCTTGATATAGTTGATTTGGATTTTATTTAAGTAGATTTGGAGTGCATTCTTGTGGTTTTTGAATGGGATCATGGACAAATTGATTTTGGACAGTGTTCTGATTTGGCATGATAGGTTGAAATTGAACATTGTTGATGTTGGGAATCACATTGCCTTGTTTTGGAGTTGTTAACATCTTGTTTGGATTTTGAACAATATTCGTATGGTTTGCAAACATATTTATCCCAAATTTTTCCAAATTCGTGTTTTGAAAACTTTTACTTGGTACATTCTCATTTGGCATGTAGGGATTTGGTGGGATGACATTGTTTGTTTGAAGGCTCATGCATTGATTGTTCGGTTAACAAACTTGTAGGTTTGGATTTAGATATACCATTGAGAAATGTGTTCCAATATTTGATTTGGGCATACTCACACTTGTTGTTCCATTGATATTTGTAGAAGGTAATGATCCCATGTATGGATTGTATAAGTGTGAGTTTTGATAATCAATAGGAATTGTAAGGCTTTGAATGTTCAATAGATTTGGATTACTCATGATGTATGGATCAAGTTTGTATTCCATGTTCTCCTTGTGTTTTGACCTTGTTGCAAAAAGTGACCTCTAAGGTTCCTAGGACCAATGACAAGATGAAGGATGAAAAGGGGAAATGATATGAGTGTTGAACATTTAGGGACTTTGGATCAATGCTAGACTTAGGATTTGATTTTGATTGGTTTGATTGGATAATGAACTTGTAAACCCTAAAATGTTTTATGTGATCTTAGGATGAACTTGTTCAAAAGGATTTCTAATTCAATTAAATGCATGAGAAAGGATACATTCCCATACACCTAACTAAACAAGGTGATTTTGATTTTGATGATTTACGCAAGTCTAGAATGATGTTTCCAAGACCTAAAGTTGTTTGGTGGGATGGAGATGATAACTATTTGGATGGATGAAGTGTTTGATTTGATTCTAAATGAACCTAGGAAGGTCTTGTTTACTAGGCCAAGATAGTGAAGGAAATTCTTTTCTCTAAAAGTAATACAAAATCAAAAGATCAATGTTTGCATGAAAACCATATGACCAAAAGATGCCAAGCACATATGTGGGGTCCAATTGATTTAATCTTTGCTTAATGGATTCTTTTTACCACAAACACACTCTTGATTAGGTTTTCAACTGAATGTCCAATGTCCTAATTCTCTTTCATCCCACAAAGTGCATTATGCGAAAATCGAGGAAATCAAGGAAAAGGTTACCTAAAGTTGACTTTAGTAGAAGCAAATTGAGATGAAATCAAAATGCTTAGAAGCCTCTAAGGATACAAATCCCAAGGGCAAGCAATAACATGTGAATTCATTAAAGGATATTTGCTTCTCTTAAAGGGTTTGATATTTTATGCTCATGTTGAATGTTGGTTTTCAAACGTTTTCAATAAAAGAACTATTTTTTCAAACCAAGAACAAGTACAACCCTAGGTATGTTCAGGATCATCATGGAAAAAATAGGCCGTTAAGTGGCAAAAAATTTAGAAAAATCAGTGTTAGGAAACTTAACACAAAAATTTGAATAAGTTATCTATATTATTTCAAAAATATGTAAGAATAGAATCTATAGAAAATTGAATGTAGTTTCTAAACTACTAGGTTTATTTAAAAATAAATAAAATCTATTTGGTGAAAATTTGAAATTTCAATGTGTAGTACTTAAATTTCAGGGAAAAAATAAGAAGTAGGTGTCTGTCGACCACCCTACCATAATAAAATGATAATATTTTTATAAGATTTTATATATAAGTAGAGGACTCATGTTTGGATGTGATGCATATGTTTTGTAATTTTTCCAAGTAAATAATTAATTATGATTTTTTATTACAAATTTTAAAAAATATAAAACTTGTATGTCTAACCACCTTAACTTGGTCAAAAATTCATGAAATTTAATTTTTTTTTTAATCCTATATTATGTGAAGCATGTGATGCATGTTTCAGATTCAAAATGTGATAACCGTTTGAAAGTTATAGATGTTTTTCAATAGCCTATCGAGACTTTAGTCTTAATTCTATTAGAAAATGAATAATAATTAATTATTAAATTCATATTAAAGCATAATTTATATTGGTGGAAAGCTAAGAATATCCTCTAAAAACCCTTTTCGTTTCATTAATTTTGGGTTAAAAATTTTGCCACCACATACCCTACAAATACCCATAATATTGCCACTTTTTTCCCATCATGATCTTGCACATACCCCCTATGGATGTGTAAGACAATATTTGTTGAATCCCCACTTGGACAAGTCTAGCTACGCTTATCTTTAGTGAATGGTTAGATGCTTGACCCCACTGGCTCCCCTCACGACACTCACTTACATAGGGGCCAAGCATCAACACCCATGAAACTCCCATGGCATGTTTTCCATTTCTACTAAATATCGTAAAAGTGTGGCTTTTCTTGCACCAACAAATAGATTAAAGGATTTTGGAAAATTCTAGCACATGGGTTTTAATAAGGACTTTCCATTCGTGGAGATTGACCCATACGGCAAGAGTCCCCTTTGATCCATCTTGTCGAATCAATCGTGATATTGGTGTTTCTTCCAATATCCACATTTATATCCCGTTGGAAATACTCTATAGAGTGTTACCGGTTGAGTCATTCCCTTGGGTGAGTACTTTTTCCACAAGGCAGGCCCTCTAGGATAAATAAAAGCAAGTAAAGATGAGATCCGTAACTCGATCAATCTTTGATGGCAACAAAGAGAGAGAATATATGCGATAATGCCCCCACTCACACTCACACAATATCTTGTTCAATTTTAAACCCAAATCAAAGTGTGTATATGGGAAATTATTTATGCAACTTAATGTCACCAAAAGCCTTTTGATTCTCAAGATCACTATGAGGTGCGAGAGAAGCACATACATCTTTTGATGATATTCCTTTGTGTAAATAATTACAAAACAATAAAGATACACATTCATTTTATCCTTCAAAGCAATGATTCGAGTTCGTTTAAGCACCAAAATCAAATGTCAAGTTTGTTTGTTCAATTTTAGTCCAAAAGTAAATGACTAGTCAGTTTCTAGTGTTCAATTTTAATCCAACTTTGAAAAGAAATAATGATCTAGTTGGCTTAAAACAGAAAATTAAAGCAGTAGCTAGAGGCTCCAAGCATTAAAAAATGATTTATAAACTTTGAATTCAATGCTTCATTCTCCAAGATTCCTCCAAATATTGCTTCTTGCGATCTCCTTGTGCAAACAAGAATCCCTCCTTGCTTTTCCTTTCGTTTTTGTTTTTCCTTGTTTTCACCTTCACACCTTACATTTTCCTTTGTTTTCCTATAATCTTGATAAAAACAATAATGTGAGGATGAAGTCATTAAATTTGTTTTAAGTCATAAAATCAACCAATGGAAAGACTAATCACTAATAAATGGGACATAAATAAGTGGTATCTTGCAATTATTATGTCTGTATGATTTTGCCACAAAAAGACAAATGTTAGCATGAACATTCAACAAGATCGATGATTTTTTTGCTAGCATGAATTTAATGAATGCATTATCTTATGCATTTTATGGATCATATTCCTAGCTAGTGGTCACTTCAATCTATTGATGCCATCCTTAGCACAGTCAATGTCAGAGATGTTATTTATAGTATAATTATTGCATGTCCTACACATAATTCAAATGCAGGATGCTATTGTATCCTTGAGTCCAAGATGTTACAATGCCTTCCATAATCAACAATCATCACAACTTATAAGCCAATAAAGGAAACTCAGTAAAGGACGGTTGTTTTGAATAGGGCTCAAGACCAAATAAGATGTGGTTAGGTATCGAGGAAAAGGATCTTCCAAGACAAAATATGAGCAATAGGAAAAGCAGAACAAAACCTGGAAGAAAAGAAAATTTAGACCATTTAAAGCAAGCAATTAAAGATTAGTAATGATTTAATGTTGAAAATTCATAAATAAGTGATGTCCTTCCAAGAAGATGCCTCCACTCTGCACAAATTAAATATCAAATTCAGAAGAACACCAAATTAGTTAGAAATGACAGCGTAGCCTTTAATTCCTTCAAGAAATGTTTTGTCTATCGATGCAATTATATCTTCCTGATTTTTAAGATTTTCTCCAGAAAAGATGCATGCCATCTAAAAGAACTAGTGGTGTATTTATTAAACAATCAAATCAAACCAATTCATTTAATTAGATGTCGCCATGCCTCTTTGCTTTCCTTGTGTAGTTTGAAATTTGAAAATATGAATGAAACTATGCTAGTGAGCATGTAGGAAACATTGATGAAGTACTAGGCGCAATATGGTCAGGCCTTTCTACAGAGAATATGCGACCGCTAGTGGTAGATGGGAAACCTACAAAGTGATTTAGAAAATCAAAAAACATTATTCACTGCCCTATGCCTTTAAATGCTATTTAGAACGCAGAATGAAGAGTGTAAACTAGTGTACTAGCGCACAACAGATCTCCAAGAATCAATCGAGAGGTATGTAAAATACTTATTTAGAATGCCTAATAGTGGATTTAGGACATGGACGATACAACAATAGTACAACTTATGGTCACTCATGAAATTGATACTATAGCTTTTTTTTTTAAATAGTTCGCAAGCCTCCTATTTCTCTTAATGTTACTTTATTCTAGAAAGATAGCTTTAACTCTCCTAATGACCCGATTTTAACTTGAACGCTTAAATATGGCCCATATGTGTAAAATATAATGCTTTCCTTAATGGCTTCCATCAACCCTTGCCTGGTCACAAATTAATTTAACCACAATGGAGAAATCACAAGCTCATCCTAGACTACTACACCCTAAATACGACACACCAACCCTAGGATTTAGTGCAAAAAGACATAAGGACATTGTATACTTCTACTTTCTTACCAGATCTATTCAAAAAATAGGATAATAATATCATTCAACCTTTACTCGCCAATAAATTGGACCATCATCTTGTTAATACGATAGGCTTCATTTGTCCCCAATATTTATTGCTAGAGACCCAAAAGAGTGGTTGCAATCAGATGATTTTTCAATATTGATTACTCAACTTGCTATCTCCCATGGCATGGTCAGTGCAGAAATAAGTTGAAGTGGGATTTGATGAAATTATGGCTCATTTAATGTAGCAGACTTTAGAACTCTCAGCTCGCCAACCATACCTGCATTCAATGCTTTCATTGACTTTAGAAATTTCTCAAATCATTACAACACTAACAACATAATTGCAAAATTCATTTTGAGGTAAATCAAATATATTTTAACTCCACTAAGACTTCAATACCAGTTCAATTGAAGACAGAGAGTTTTATTGAAGGGGAGTTCATGAATCAGGAAAATAAAAAGTGATAGGGCGTGTCACATAAAAGTAGAATGGCCTGCGAGCATAGAAGGAGGAGGGACTGTGCCAGAAAGAGGACAGTCGTGCCTATATTCTCTCATCTTCACACACCAAAAATATCTTGTAACATTATATTCACTCTATTCTTATAGACATCAACTGATAGTTATTTCACATTTGAGAATAGATAGCTATGTGATATACGATTTAGCAAAGAAATTGAGCAATGGCACAGAGCAAAAGTTTTAGATAGATAAATGATTTTATTTTATTTACAAATACATATCTTCCTACTATACATGTTAAAGTTCTTTCTTCTTCTTTTTTTTTCTTTTTTCAGGAAGTATCTTTCTAACAAAACCACATACAAAAAATTGAGCGCTTTGGAAAAAATATTTATGCACTTTTAATTCTCTTATGCAAACTTTGAATGATTGATTAAGAAGTAACTCACAGATGTTGTGCTAACTTATCGGCTGTGTGTCTCTAGGCCACAAGAGAATATGTCATTTCTACAGGAGCTATAATAAAAAAGAAGGGCCAGATACAAACATTTTTAAAATGTGGACGTATAGATAAGGCACATTATTCATTTGAAAGAATTCTTCAAGGAAGTGTTATATGGATATTACATAACGTAGATTTATTGTAAAGGCTTTAAAAACTTTTGCAAATGTTAGGCTAATAAACAATGCACAACAAGTGTGAAGAAAATCTATGACCAAATGTAAAGAAAATGTATGTGCCCTCCTTCTAGCACCATATGTGAGCATCCATTAAAATCTGCAAACACTAAACTTCATGTATGGGTTAGTATCTACAAATTCCTCAAGAATACTCCTATGAAATAACATGTGACTACTTCAAAATGCAACAAATGACAATAGAAAACTAAAAGCATTATGAAAACAATAACAAGTACCAATTCCATAGTGGATTGGTGTCAAATGTTTAAATGACCCTTTCACAATCCTTGCTCAAAGTTGAAATGATGCAAATGCCAATATGATGAAGAGAAAAAATAGTTCTCAAACCAAGAGAGTGACTTTGCATAAGTTTTAGATGAGATACAAAGATTTTTGAGGATTTGATAAAAAATGAAGCTTTCATTTATAGATTTTGAAATGCTAAGAGTGCTTATGAGAGAGCAATGTGGGATAAAAAACAAGCCAATGAAAAGAGGCCACTTGTCATCATGTCATAGGTTGAGGGATGTGCAAGATTTGGGAAATGTGCCCAAGAGGGGGAAATTTCAAATTTGAATTTGAGAGTAAATGTTGAGTGGGGGACATGTAAGAGCTTATTAATTGCTTTGTTGGATGTACATGTCCACTTGATTTTGAATTCAAACTTGAGGAAATATTCCTCAAAGATGCCATGTTGAGTGAAAATGATGATTTTAATAAATCAATAAATTGATTTATTTGTGAAAGTGGGATTATCTAGAGCATGTGACATGCACTAGATTAGATTTAATCCTAATTAGATTAGCTTAGGTGGTGATTAGATGCTATTGACCAATTTGACTTGATTTAGGGATTTAAATCAAATCAAAGGGAGATGAAAGGTGATAAAGATTTAGTTAAATAAATATTTGATTTCTTTAGCTAAGGGGAATAATAATAGGATTAAATTAAATAAAGTTGATGACCTTTAGGAGATTGAAATTGATTTACCTGATGAATGGATGAATGTGAATTTGATTTATTTAATGAGCGGATGAATCTGAATTGGGTACACAATGTTAATTTCACGTGTCTCCACTTTTTTATGATGTAGCTTATAGGAAACATATGACTTGGCATAGGGCTTTCCATGTAAGCTCTCATGTATTTTTCTTTCTCTTCTACTTTAAATCAATTGCTCACAGTACTAGTGTTCACAACTACTTTAAAGTGGGGGCATACGTCACCACTTACATTTCATTGTGCGATTTTATTTTTCTTGTGATTTCCTCTCTTGGAAACATTAGGTACAATGTTCCCTAGGATGACACCTTGCACTTTTCCTCTCTCAGAAACAAGATGACACCATTTGTACTTTTCCTCTCTTGGAAGAATTAGGAATAATGTTCCCTAAGATTAGACATTGCAAGAACTAAGAAAATTTCCTTTGAGCATTCCTTCCACCATTATGTATTAACAATGTCTATGAGTGTCAAGCATACAAAGTTTTTCTTACCTCATAGAGCTCAAAAATCATTTTCATGTGGTTCCTTATTAAAGTTATCAGGAGGTATAACTTTGGTACGGTTGAGCGGGAAGCCCATTTTGAGGCACAACTTTCCCCATAGCCACCTACATGTGTGTGAACATATATTAGTCGTATGTGTCTCACCTCTTAGGGCTTCTCACCCAACGAACAACCAAGAGTTATGACACCCCAAAGTGAGTATGCATTTTTCTTTTCAGAAAAATAGCCTAGATCTGATCCACAACTAATTGTCCGACAAACAATCAAAGCTTGATCCACCTTTTTATTTTCACTCTTCTAGTTCTTTCCATTGCATGATCACGTATCTTGTTTCATTGCATGCATTTCACCTTGTATATGTCCTTTTGTGCTTATGTTGGTTTCACTTAGGATCTTGGATCGTGGGGGCTTGTGCAACCTCCTTTGTCATCCACATTAGTACAATTAGACATCTCTTTAATGTCTACTTTAGTGAGTTTAAAGCAAGTTCATTCTCTAACTAAAGTGGGGGCTAAATGTACAGTAGAAAAAATGCATCTTACTTGATTTGGGGAATAATTGATGATAAATTGGACTTAATGAGGTCTTGATCTAGTGTTGTGGGGTGTTTTTCATGTCCACATTAGGTCTTGGACCATTGCAAATTGGATAATATATATTTAACGATGTCTTGTAAAGGTGTAGTAAAGTGTTGTAAAGGACTTCCACACCTCTCTAGACTTAATGAACCCATTTTCCCTTAATTCAACAATGTAAAACATATTTAATTGCATCCTCACATCAATCTAAAAGCCTTGTAAAATAAATTTAATGTTAATCTAGTTTTGTAATGTGTCCCACACATTCACATTGGATATTGTGTCTTTCTAGGCTATGTGGACCTCATTTTAGTGTTGTAAAGTGTATTTAATCACACTGTCACATTGATTTCTATGTCCTAAACCCTAATTTATGTTTACATCATCATGAATAGGGCTCTATTACCCCACATTGTGCATCCCAAGGCAATATTTCATGAAATACTTGACAAAGTCATCATATAAACCTTATTTCCTCACTTCTTAGCATCATAGCTCGAAAATGGGCCCCATTGGGACTAATTCACCACCTATGTCAAATGATTCCCTGTTGGGCTGGACTAATTTTCCCAAGGTGGTGAATGAGTCCCATTTGGGCCATTTTTGACTTTTGAGCTAGAAATTTTCAAATTTAAGTTTTGGTTTTCTTCATGTCGACCTTAGGGATCCAATTTATGAGAAAATTAGGAGAATTTACTATAAATACAACCTTCTAATCCCTAATTCATAATCTCTTAACTCATTCACACATCTCTTATCATCTATCTTCTCTATCAAGTCAAGCAAGTTAGGGTTTCATCATTGTAAATCATCGAGATAGCTTCCTAAGACATTCAAGGGTTGAATCTTCATGTTTTGTTGTAGACATTCAAGAACAAACATTATGGCAAGGCATTAACTTCATTTTTTCATGCTTCATTACCTTCTTTCATCTTTTTGGTTTAATTACCTACAAAGGGGTTTGACTAAGGCAAACCCCCATGCCCTAGCATTCAACATTTTTCCCTCTTGTCCTATGTGGTTGTAGATTTAAGCATCTTAGAGGATTATTAATCATTGAATATTGTATTACAAAGTTGTTCAAGTCATCTCTTCATTGGATAATTCAAAACATCAACAAAAAATCACATTTAGGCTGAATTTGATAGTTTTAGAACTAGACACCTAGAGAAGTAGAAAATGAAGATCGAAGGCTCCTATTTCCACCTTTGAATCTTCATAAATTCAAAATTGGACTCATTTTCCATGGGTGGTGAATGAGTCCCACTTCCAAGCATGATTTTGGTTTTCTACATTTTTGGATATCCATTTGTCTAAAACGGGCTCTGGAATAGTTTCAAAGAATTGGGACTGATCCACCCAAATTGGTGAATGAATCTCACTTTCAAATGTCATTTCTAGTCTCCATCAAGATCTCAAGTGCACACTTTCAGTTCCATCTATTTCTATTACAGTTTATTATTCATTTCTAGGTGTTTTTGCATTACACAATGTGTATTTTCAAACAACATGCATTTCAATAGTTTTACATTAATAATCAATCCATTTTATCAGTTTATTGCATTTAATCATTGCATTTAGTCATAATTTCATCATGCATTCCTTAATTTGAGTGAACCACCTAGATTTTATGGTGCAGGATCTATCTTTTTCCATTAGGTGATAGATCATAATTGAGAAAAAGAGAGCTATAGCATTCCACCACCCCAAAATCTATGGTTCAAACTCATACATCAAGTTGGGTGAATCAGTCTAGTTTCAAGTAAACTATGCCAGAATAGGTTTCAAAAAAATGGGTACTTAGATCTACAAAAATCCCTGACAAATAGGTATAGTGGGACTTGTTTTCCAATAGTGAAAAATTAGTCCTCTTCTATATTTCTAGAAATTCAAAATTGGATTTTGTAGCTCTTAGTCTTCTTTTTTGGTTCTTTTTTTAGATCTAAGTCCAAAACTATAGAAATTAGCTTGTAGACCTTTTGTAAGCTTCTCCAAGGTTTTATGACAACTTATATCCATTTGTCTAAAACGGGCTCTGGAATAGTTTCAAAGAATTGGGACTGATCCACCCAAATTGGTGAATGAATCTCACTTTCAAATGTCATTTCTAGTCTCCATCAAGATCTCAAGTGCACACTTTCAGTTCCATCTATTTCTATTACAGTTTATTATTCATTTCTAGGTGTTTTTGCATTACACATTGATGTATTTTCAAACAACATGCATTTCAATAGTTTTACATTAATAATCAATCCATTTTATCAGTTTATTGCATTAAAATCATTGCATTTAGTCATAATTTCATCATCCATTCCTTAATTTGAGTGAACCACCTAGATTTTATGGTGCAGGATCTATCTTTTTCCATTAGGTGATAGATCATAATTGAGAAAAAGAGAGCTATAGCATTCCACCACCCCAAAATCTATGGTTCAAACTCATACATCAAGTTGGGTGAATCAGTCTAGTTTCAAGTAAACTATGCCAGAATAGGTTTCAAAAAAATGGGTACTTAGATCTACAAAAATCCCTGACAAATAGGTATAGTGGGACTTGTTTTCCAATAGTGAAAAATTAGTCCTCTTCTATATTTCTAGAAATTCAAATTTGGATTTTGTAGCTCTTAGTCTTCTTTTTTGGTTCTTTTTTTAGATCTAAGTCCAAAACTATAGAAATTATCTTGTAGACCTTTTGTAAGCTTCTCCAAGGTTTTATGACAACTTTTCTAACTTTGAATTTCTTTGAAAACCTTTCCAATATTTCTCCCTAATAAATATGCAACCTAGATCTACAAATCACATGCAAAGAGAGGGAAAAATGTTTTTGGATTAGTGAATAGGGATTTTCCTTGGTCAAACGCCTTGTTGGTAATTAAACCCTTGAAATGAAAGTAAATATGAAAGGAGAATGATGAACAAAAGGCAATGTCACAACTCACCAAACCCTTGCAATTAAGTGGTACAAATATGTAAGAAATGGCTCCAATAGATGTAGACTTGGAATCTTTCTTGATATTGATAGATCTTGAATGTAATGCTTGCTTGAATCACACCATCCTACACCATAATTGTTATCTCTAAAACAACATTATGAAAATAATCTTTTACATGATGGAAGACATTTGAAGAATTATTTAGAATGCTTGATAATTTTCTCTTGAAATGCCTTGAATGTTCTTATGAATGCTCAAATGCTCTTGTGGACTCTTGAATTAATACTTGAATGCTCAAGGAAAAATGAGTGAAAGAAACTTTTATTTATACTTAACTATGCAAGAATTTCTAAAATTACAACACTACAAGCTGACATCATACCTAGGAGAATAAAATACCACTGGAAATTCATTTTAAATTTAAATTTTGGTCATGAAGGACTCATTCACCCAAGGTGGAGAATGAGTCTCATCACACATAATGTATGGGACCAAAAATCAAAAGAGTCTGGAAATGTGTGAAACCTGCTTTGGGGCCAAAAATACCTAGGTGGGACTCACTCTTCCAATGTGGAAAATGAGTCCCAAAAACTAAATATAGGTCATATAAGCTAGGAACACCTGAATTTTGATTGGTTATTGATTGGTGTTGGGATTATCCTCAAAAATATGTAATAAATGAGTCTTGTGGATGCAAAATGGGGCCAATTAAAGCATAAGAAAGAGAAATAATTAATGGAAAGCCTCAAGGAACATGAATGTGTCTTAAAACAATTTAAAACACTCCAAATAAGGAAATATTAAGATCAATTATGATTAAAATTATGTTTGAATTGATAAAACCCTAGAAAAGTGTGAAAGTGTGTTACAACACTTCACAACACTTTTGAAAGGAACCATTAAATTCTATTAGTTCAAAAGGGCCCAAGACCTAATGTGAATGTTTTATCCACATTACAACACTAAATCAAAGAAGCATTAAGCCAAAATCCACGAGGACCCAAACAAGTGTGAAAAATGTCAAAGGATCTTTTTTTTGACATTGCATTTAGCCCCCACTTTAGTGAGAACATGAACCTACTTCAAAATCACACTAAATTAGACAAACACACACCAAGAGGGGTTCCAATGAACCAATGCTAGAAAGAAGAGACACCAACAATCAAGAGGGGTGATCAAGCCCCCAAGATCAAGATCCCATGGAAAAACAAACATAAGCACAAAGGAATGCACATGAAAATGATATAAAGAACAACAATAAGGCCAAACATACACTGCCAAAGATGAAAAGGAGAAAAATAAAAAGAAAAGAAAGAAAAGAAAAGAATTGAAAGAATTAGATCTGGCTTCAACCATTTTTCCATCTCTATGTTGATCAAATCTATGTTGTTTTTCTATAAAAATGCATACTCACTCTAAGGCAACGAAACTCCTAGTTGTTCATCAGGTGATAAGTCCTAAAAGGTGTGAAACATAGACTCATGGCTAGTGTGCACTCGCACACACACAAAAGTGGATATGGGGAAAGTCATGCCTCAGATTAGGCTTCCCGTTCAACCATACCAAATTTATACCTCCCGATAACTTTAATAAGGTACCACACAAAACTGAACTTTTGAGCTTCATGAGATAAGAAAAACTTCCTAATATGCTTGGATCTCATGAACAAGCGTGATGCCACTATAGGCATGCAAGATATGTTATGCAAGGTGGCCATATAAAAACAAATGTAAAATGCAAAATGCAAAATGCAAAGATTGTTCAAAGGAGTCTTGCTTAGTTAAGGTGAGGTCTTTAACTTAGGGAACATTATGCCTAATGTCTCCAAGAGAGGGCCAATCAAAGAATATAAAATTCACAACTTAGGGGATGTAGTGCATCACATCACGCCACTAAGAGGAATGCAATATGCTAAGATATATCACACTCAAGAAAGACGTCACAGCCAATTTCATCCACAAAGTGACAAATGCATCATATGACGTAAGAAGGCTGCACTAAGAACCAAGAAAAAGAAAAAAATGCAAAAGAATAATGACAATGTATTCCACCAATTTAAAGAAATTACTAAACACCATGCTGTGAGCAATTACTTTGAACTAGCAAATGAAAAATGCAAAGAAGAAAGAAGACATGAGATCCAACTTGGAAAGCCCTATGCCAAGTCATATGTTTCTGAGTAAGGTTGTGTCATGTAGGAGAAAAATAAAAGAGAGGGTTTCCCCAAAAATGAAAACACCAAACACATAAAGGATCTATGGATTTGGGGTCAGTATTTTCTTTGCTACAAGGGTAAGTGCAGGATCATGATGGGCCAAAAAGTGGCAATATGATGGGTATGTGGCTGATGACTTTTTACCCAAAATTGATGAAATAAAAGGGTTTCTAAAGGAGATTCTCATATTTCCACCAATATAAATTATGCTTTACTTTTAATTTAATAAGTAATTATTATTCATTTTCTATTCAAATTATGACTAAATTCCTAATTGTAAGCTGATTGAAAAACATCTATAGCTTTCAAACAATATCATATTCTTTAAATCCAAAAATGCATCACATTCTATGCCTCACATACTATAGGATTAAAAAAGGAAAAAAGGATTTCATGAAGTTTTGACCAAGTTAAGGTGGTCGGACACACGAGTTTTTATATTTTTTAAAAGTTGTAATAAAAAATTCATAATTAATTATTTACTTGGAAAAAAAATTAGAAAAAATACATCACATTGGGACATGAGTCCTCTACTTATATCTAAAATATTATAAAAAATATTATCATTTTATTGTGGTTAGGGTGGTCAAGCGGACACCTACTTCTTATTTTCCCTAAAATTTAAGTACTCTTTGGATTGAAATTTCAAATTTTCACCAAATAGATTTTTAAAAAAAGAACCTAGTAGTTTAGAAACACATTCAATTTGCTACAAATTCTATTCTTACATATTATTGAAATAATATAGATAACTTATTCAAATTTTTACGTCAAGTTTCCTAACTCTGATTTTTCTAATTTTTTGCCACTTAAGAGCCTATTTTTTCCATGATGATCTTGCACATACCCACAATCTTTTTATTTTTAGAGAGCTTGGAACTGTCATCATCCCCCAAATACACATAGAATTGGAAGAATGACACAAAGAGAGAAAAAAAAAGGAAAAATCTTTCATGTCAGCATGGAAGAGACATAGAGTGTCTTGATGCCTTACATCATCCCCAAAATGAAAGCACAAGACAAATGAAAAAGAAAAGGTGAAAGAAAAGCAGAAGTTTTGGGTCAACATGAATTAGACATAAATGTCTCAATTCCTTGCATCATCCCCAAAAGGAAAACATAAGAAAAAGATAAAAATGAAAAGGCAAAAGCAATACATGACATAAAGAGGAATAAAGATAAAAATAGAGGAATTCCACAAAGAGAGATAGAATACCAAATAGAACATCACGAGGGATCACATTATGCACATGCAATCACACGAAAGAAAATGCAAAATACTAGTAAGAAAAATGTGAGTCAACCTATGGGCAGGTCATCTTCCTCCTAATCATGTTTTGTAAATGTTGAGGGTGGGAAACTAGCCAAAGGGACAAGAGAAAGTGAAAAACTAGGAGAAGCACCAAGTTCAACACTCTTTATAGGAGATTTTTCATTTAATCTCATCATTGTCAATCCAGGTTAATCACAACAAGAGGACGAATGATCACAACAAGAGGATGAATGATCTAATGTGCATTGAAGAGTTCAACTTTTGCTATGATTTTTGCATTGGGTTGTTTTTTTTTATTGGGGAGGGGGGTCATCATGCATTTCTTCAATCAAGTTCAAATTTTGGTTTTCTTTGTTTAATTCTTCATGTAACTTGTGAGCAAGGGCACAACATCTTCACCTATGCTCTCGAGCACCTTTATTTCTTTTGGTTTTGTTTTCAATTTGTGTTTGTGTAGGAGTGGGTTCATCAACCATAGGTTTCTTTTCTTCCCTAAGGGGAGGAAAAAAATGAACCATAGGATGGTTTTCATCCACTTTCTCTTTTGTTTTGTAAACCTCTTTTATTCTAGGAAGCATGACAAGATTTCCTTCACTATCTTTGGGTTGTTTGTAGGATGTGGGTGAAGTTTCAGTTGTTGGTTGGTCTTGGTTGTTTGGTTCATGTTTTGGTTGAAGCATGGTTTCATCTAGGATGGGAGGTTTGAAGGTGGATGGGGACATGTTTCAGAGAGATAATTATGCTATCTTCTTTTCCTTAAACTTTTGATAGGACAAGAAAAAGAAGTCTTCCGTTAGCTTGATAGATTTCATGGACTCAGGCCAAAAGGCATATAGGGAAAATTTTCCTTTAGAGGAAAAGGGGTTAAATTCGCTATGGTGAACAATGAATATCTCATTTTCAAATAGAAACTTTTAGAATTTATGTAAAATCGAAGGGATAGATTTCATGGAGCGAAGCCATGGGTGGCCTAGCTTCACACAAAATTGGTGCGACTTTGGGATGATGGAGAATGTGAGATCTAACATTTTTGGTCTTATTTGCAATGGTAGGGTGATTGATCCTATCATAGGGTGCGCAAAGAAATTGTGTGTCTTGATCCATGCTTTTGGTCTATCATATTCATCTTGATAGAGTTCATGAAAAGTAGAAATCCCTTAGTGATCACGTTCTTTCCACAGGTGGGATCTATTAGTACATCCCATTAGGGGACTTGCCATAGATATGGTTGGCTATGTAGAGAGGACCATTGGAAAAATTATAATTCTTAGGTCAGACCTTATGAGGGATGACGTCTATCACCCCTATCATTTCATCCATAGCATTGATATTGACAAAAGCATTGTTTTCATCATTTGTATCAACATTCATCACATCATTCTTTGTAGTTTCATTAGATTTTACAAATGAAATATTGTGTTTGGGTAGTGGGTTGGTAAAAATTTTCAAATTCTAGCTTGGAGGGGCAACAAAGTTATTGCCTTGATTGCTAACACCTCCAATGGATAGATGGCTAGAATTAATGAGGTCCTACACAAGATGTTTAAGAAACTTTCAATGTTCTATGCCATGTCCATTTTGTTGAGGATAGTGGCAATAAGCATTGGATTTAAAGCTCAGGGGTAAAGGTTTATTAGGGTCAAGATTTTTGATGGGTGGCAATGTAATCATTTGTTGTTCTAGCAATTGGGACATTATATTATGAAGGGTATTGGGTAAGGGAGTAAATTGTCTTTCTGGATAGCCATAACTAAAGGGAACCATGGTTTTGATAGTAGCTACTTGGTTATTGATAGTTTGAGTTGGTTGTTGAGGGGGGTTGAATTGAAGGAACCCTCTTTTTTTGTCTAAAAGTTGGGAATTGTTTTGGTTTGGAGGATCGGATCTCTCAATTTAGCTAGAAGTGGAACTTGTATCTCGACTACTAACTAAATTTTGATAATCATAAAGGGTAGTGCATAGGTGCATGAAGGATGGGAATTTCATCATGGTCAAATTTTCTTGAATCTTTGCAAGTTTTCTATGAACATCTTTTGAAGGTGTGGATCGAGAACCTTGACATCAATTTTGGAATAAAGCGATTGATAGCATGAGATAAATCAGTTATCTTTTCATCCTCCTTTTTCTTACATCTGATCAAATCAACCAAGCTCATCATGGGAGTCATATGCACTTGGAAATGGTTTAAAAATACATTAACAAGTTCATTGAATGAACAAATTGAATTTTTTGGTAAAGAAGAAAATCATTCCAAGGCAGTATCTTTCAATGACCTAGGAATTTCTTTTTCCAAAAGTTTATCATCGAGGAAAAAGCAACTACATAAGGCAATGTAGGCATTAACATGTTTATAAGGATCTCCTTTCCCTCCATACTTCTCAAATCTAGGCACGTCTATACCTTGTGGCATTGGGGTTTGCAATATCTCCAAGGAAAATGGACTAATTTTTACATAATTTGTAGGTGGGCCATTTTGGTTTTGGTTAATGGTGGAAATTTTCTTTTAAAGGGATGAAATAGTTTGAAAAAGTTGTGTTATGAAAGGGTCATTTCTTGTGTTAGTGGATGGAAGTGAAATTTGTGATGGAGTGTATGTGTTTTTAGGACAATTGAATGGAATGCTTATAGATGGTAAGGTAGGAGATATAACTTGAAATGCCACATAGGAACTAGGGATGCTAGCAGGAATACCTAGGGAAGGAATCACATTACTAACTTATTGCATTGTTGTTGTGACTTGGGGAGTTGTATAGGTAGGGATTGAGGCTATGGCTGTGGGAGGAGGAATTTGAGTTCCTCCTTGGCTTGTGACATTGTTTGTTGGTTTAGAAACATTAGGGGTTGAAGGAAGATATTTTCCAAAGATCTAAACTATATTTTTCACAAGGTCAAGTCTATATTCACTTTCAAGCATGCAGTGAATGTTTTCTATGGTAGGAATTATAGTAGTTGAAATGTTTTCAAGGATTGTTTGATTTTGCAGGTTTACTAAGTCCTCATGAATTTGAATTATTTTCTCTTGTGGGATATCATTAGTCCTTGGTCCAACTTGCATGCTACTTGAAGGAAAAGTGTTGCTAAGGGTGTTATCCATGCCTAGTGTACTAGTGTCAATACAAGGAGTGGAAGCTCTAGATAACCCAAGATCCACAACGATTGTGCTATCATGAGATGACATGAGTCTTGAACTTATTCTCACTAAGGTATTAGAAATAGGACACTAAACATTCATTCAAAGGATACTAAATGCGGGGTGAATGTAAATGCAATGTAAACTAACAAGAATGAAATGCTTATAATTGAAATTTTGGAAAGTAAAACTAAAATGAAGAAAAAACAAAGAGAAAATCATAAACTAAACTGTAAATACCAAAAAATATAGTGAAAAATATACAATGGGACCGATTCACCCAAGGTGGTGAATGAGTCCAAATACTAATTTTTTTGAAATTTTTTAGAATTTTTGAATTGAATTTTATGCTTTTTAATATTTTCTAATGCAATTCTAAGATTCAAAAGTATAATTTTACTATTTTTCAATGAAATCAAGTGCAAAAATGCAAGCTAAATAAGCTTTTCACTAATGTAAATTTTGATACCCTAGAATGCAAATTAAACAATGCAAAACCTAATGCAATGTTAATGAAATCTAAATATAGGATGCAAATGCACTCCAAATCATAATTATTATGCTCTATATGTAGGTTCACTAAAATGAAATGGTGAAAAATGCTGTCATGGGGAGCAATGGTGCTTCCTCTCACTTCCAGGGTTTTGGACCTAAATAGAGAAAGACCAAAGACCACTTCTCAAAATTTCACTCAAGAATAAACCCTTGAGATTTCAATGCAAAGGAGATTGAAATATAACAGAGGGAAGGTTCTAGGGATTAGATAATGTCTATTATGGGGTTCACCACCAAGTGTAAACTTGGAAAAGAAAATGTTTGAAAACATGGTGTTATATGCAAACAAATACTAAAAATGCAAGTAAACTATGCTAGAAAACTATGAAATTGGAAATGTGCACTTGGAAAATTGAAGGTAGATTGGAGGTTGGTAATCCTAAAAAAATTTGCTATTTATGTTGAATGGGACTCATATGCTAAGCTAGGTGAATCAATTTAGTTTCAGGTAAACTATGTCAGAACAAGTTTCAGATACATGGGTACTTAGATATGCAAAAATACCTAATAGACAGGTATAGTGGAACTCATTCACCAATAGTGGTGAATTAGTCAACTTCTAGATTTCTAAAAATTCAAAACTAGATTCTATAGCTCTCAGTCTACTCTTTTAGTCCTTATTCAAATCTGGGTCCGAAACTACATAATTCAACTTGTAGACCTTCTCTAAGCTTCTCCAAGGTTTTATGGAAACTTTGAAATTTTTGAATTTCTTTGACAACCTTCACAATCTTGCTCCTTGATAAATCAACAACCTAGATTTACAAATTACATGCAAAGAGAGGAAAAAAAATTGTGGGGTTAGTGAATAGGGATTTTCCTTGGTCAAACCCCTTGTTGTTAATTAAACTCTTGAAATGAAAGAAAATATGAAAGGGGAATGATGAATTTGTTGGAAACACAAGGACAAACAATTGAGAGGGTGGGGTGAATTAGTTGTCATAGAAATTTAAACTTATTAGGCTTATTCTTAGATTTGATTAATAACCATGAAAGCATAAATCATCAACACATGAATCACATATAACACCAATATTTCTTGCATTGGAAACCCTATTAGGGGAAAAATGATGGTGGAGGTTAGTCTGCAAGATTATACCCTATTAAAAGTATAAAGAAGAATAAATGGGGAATGCACATACATTCAGGCTACAATGCCTAGAGCTCACTGCTCAAATACAACAAGCCTTACTACCCAAAGGAAGAAACACTATCTTGCATAGAAATTTGGATTACATCCACAAGATTTTGAATTGAGAAAATGGCATCTGCTAATGCCTAATTACAGTTCTGGTTAAGCACATGAACACTTCTTCACACTCTGCTTCTACCTTCGAATTATTAGGACATTATTCTCACATCTCATTCACACCATGCTTTCAAATTGAAGAAACAATTTCCTATATATATCTGCAACAAGAGATTACATTGCTACATGTCAGCTTCAACAAAATAATAAAACATATGCAAACTATTAGCCCAAGACAATAAATAATGTTCAATGTGAAGACCCAAACAAATCCTTGAACATGGAAACACCTTAAAAAATTATTCCATGAAAAGATCCACAACATGCTACCATCACCTTGTTGGCCATGAACATGAAAAAATCAACACACAAAGAAAATCACCAATCATGAGCACATCAATCAAATGCAAATGTGCAACCACAGGATAATGATATAGAAACATCCAAAACATCATGAATCATTAGAGAAGCACCTGCAATAATTTAATTTACTATAATCACATCATCTTCATTCAAGAATATCAACTGAAGCAATAGAAAAACTGTCAAAACACAACTGCTCATAACTCAATAAACTCTTCATGTGGATCTATGAAACTTAACATGGATAAACTAGATATAGTAAAAAAGAACCATTTAATCCACAACCTTTGATCATCAACGTACTAAGCTCAGAAACATACTGAACTTCACTTCATCACTAACAACGTGTAACTCATTTTATTACAATTTTCTCAATATCCTCAACATATATAACCTTAAAGACATTAATGTCAATAATGTTGACATCAATGAAAACCACATATCAAAAACATCCAACAATCTCCCCATTTGGAATTGATGGCAACACATGATGTGAAAACACTATCAATGCAATTTTCTCTTAGCACTTTTCTCCCCTTAGGTTTTGACTCTTTTCTCCTCAACTCTTTCACATACTCTTCTCCCCCTTTGACATCAATGACAAAGATACACATTTTCTCCACACAAACTCAGAACCACATTTCTGAACATTTGACTACTCCCCCTGAGTAGCAGCCACTACAACATCAATCTAGATCAAGATATGATTGTGAAATGCATAGACTAATGCAATTCAATGCATCTTAGTTCTGATTAGGATGGTAATCACCCCTAGTTTTCCTCTGAGATACTCAAAAGTATCCTTAGGCAATGGTTTGGTAAAGATATTTGTAATTTGTTCCTTAGTTGGCACATACTCTAATCTGACTTCCTTTTCACTCACCTTCTCTCTCAAAAAGCAAAACTTGATAGATATATGCCTAGTTTTTTAATGCAGCACCAGACTCTTAGAAATGTTAATTGCACTTGAATTATCATAGAATATATCAATAGGTTCTCATAAACAACTCTAATATCTTTCAACATCTACTTTATCCACAATATTTGAGTACAATTGTTAGTAGCAATAATGTATTTTTCCTTTGCACTAGATAAAGAAATGGAATTCTTCTTCTTACTTAACCATGAAATCAAGAGAAAAATGTACCACCACTAGTACTCTTTATGTCATTCACATCTCTACCCAATCAACATTAGTAAAAGCATTCAAAGTAAAGGTCATCATCTTTAGGA